>CANXYI010700249.1:0-15271 GCA_948208565.1 Hura crepitans
CACTGCATAACACTCACATTCAAACCTTGTTTCAAGTCACCACTTCATCACTTTTGGCTAACAACATTCATGCTATAAAATTAGTCAATCCACTCGGCCAAAACAACACAAGCATTAAAGTATGCTTTTCTTGTCGTAATATATCCAATTTCACATTTAAATCTTCTTATTAGGCCATAAATACTTAGTGTCCAACTTTTAACTAATAGGGTATATACTTACATACATACATGCATTTATATTACATTCACATTTTCATTTTTGCATACCTACATACATGATACTTCATCACTCTATATGACATAACTACCTTTATAATCCACCAATTTTACCTATATACATGCATTATTCATCATATATCCATAATCATGCCCAAATAACCATTCATCCAAAGCTACACACACACATACATGATGCATTTTCATTCAATTTCATCACATCACATGTTCATAGATTCATAATTTATCATTCAAAGTCATTATGTGCTAAATTACATATATATTACAACAAATATGCATACACACAATCACAAAGCCATTCAGCCACTATGTCTATACACAAACATGCACCATTTCTTCCCTCATTCAACATACATTCATATCCTATCTTACCTTAAAATTATGATTTGCATGTCTATCTTTCTTACACATAATAATTTCCACATACACATACATTTACATATTTACATACCATGTGTAAAAGTTAGGGCATGTAATAAATGCACAAGTCAAATTAATTACACAAACCTACCATATCCAAAATACACCACGAAGTTTATCTATGCCTTCATTTTTCCCTTATCATGAGCCCTCTCTGATTTGATAACTGGCCGTTACATATTCGATTTAGAAAAATTCGTATAAATTCATACAAACACCAAAAATTACAAATGACCACATTAAATGACTCTTAGGCACCTTTAGATTAAGGGAAAAATATTGGTTCTTGAAAATTCTTACCTGAACAAAAGTGTCACTATTCACCCTACTAAAAATCAAGCTAAAACTCTTGTTCTCCTTCGAATTTTCAACTTCTATCGAGCTCTAGAGGATGTAGAAGCACTCAAAATTATTTCAATCGGAGTAAAAAGAGCTTAATATGGTAGATTAAAGAAGAAAAATTACGGGAAAAGCAATGAGAAGCCATTGACTTCTTTGGAGAAGAAGGGAGGAGTTATTTTGACCAAATTATGTGTAATTGACCCTATTTATATTTTTCCAAAATTAAATAATTTTTGTCCATTTTTTTCTCCTTTTTTCTTCCATTTTTCCTCCTCTTTTAAGCTCTATTTGACTTTAATTAAACATTAAAAAATTCATTTAATTATGGCCCCACAACCCTCTATAAATTGGAGCTCAAAAAACATGAAAAACCAATTAAAAATGCCATTTTCATGTTTCCCAATATTCAAATAAAATATTTTTTAACCTCTAAAAATTTTGATTCCTATGCCATTAGGCTAATTAGAAATTTTGAGCATCAGGTCATATAAGTCCCATAATTTTCTGAGCAATTTTGAAGTTATTTTACGGTTAAACTTTACCTTGCTCACTATTTATAAGACACTGCTATAAAAACTTTCTTAGTGTTTTTAACTAATCAAGCGACTTCCTATTAGTTTCAAACTTTACCCAAAATTAGTTTATAATTAATACTTTCTTTCAATAACTTCAGTGCATCCCGTGTCTTGAGAATACTATTCATCCTAGGAAAATACTATTCACAAAAGCTAGGATTTTTGGGTCATTACACTTACCTTGGAAGCAATCAAACTTATGCATGGTCATGGCATAATGAACTTATAACCTTTTCATATTAAAATACATACATATTGTTCATACAACCTTTATATAAGATTACTCCAATTTATGTAAAAGCCAAAAGTTGCCACATGTTCTTTCACTTTATATAATTCACTTTATCACTTAATAGCCCAATGTACAATAGACTAACTAGACTAGATAATGGGTTGTATGGTGATTGCTGGACTTACATGGTTGTACCCACAAATATATACATACACACACACACACACACAATAATCACTAATTTTACGTGTCTATGCCCACCACATAGTTGTATAGTATCCTCCATATGGACCCAGTGGTTGTACTCACATTGCAAAAATATATATAATGATCACTGATCTTATGTGGTTGTACCCACATAAAATAATTGTGTAGTGATCGCTAACCTCATGCGGCTGTATCTGCCAGAATGATTGCCTTAAAGGAGATAAAAAGTAAATGCAGTACTACTAATCCCTATTGGCATGCCAATTATCTAAATGCTATTACAAGTGTAACAATACATGGGCTTAAATTTTATCTTGTTAGATTCATTTCTTCATGTATTTGGTCATGTCAATGCCATTTACATGTGTCACATATAATCACAATGGCTTCACATATATCTTATATAGTTACAATGGTTTAAAAGCTTTAAGATTCACATAGCATATAGTGTATCATTTATGCCATTCTTGTTCACATATTCTGAGATCACTTATAAACCAATCACAATCATATGCCTTTTTAGTCACATAAGGACAACATGGTATAGTCAAGTACTTAGACATATAATCAAGGTCCAAACACATTCATAAGGTACTTAAAGTTCAATATATACTTCATTCATGTCACCAACTCATATAGCTTAAGATGTGTATTAGAAATGCTCATAGTTAATAGAAGTGCTCAATAGTTGAAAATGTTACATATACCTTCACACTTCATGTTCAAGTTCTATTCCATGTCACAATCATATGAATTTCAATAATTAAACATGTAAAATTATAGTTTAAAAAATTAGTGTGAAGTGTTTTTACAATGGCTTTTCAAATCAATTCAATTGGCATAATAAAAGTCAAGTTTTATGTCACTAGGAAAAGGGTCACAGCTATAAGACTCAAAGGTTTATGGCCATGAGGCTTTTAAAAATCTAGAACCTGGCCTAAATCTACAGGGGATCACGGCATGAGGCCTATAATTCAACACATGATTTTTCTTCAAAAAACTCATCTAATTAGTCCCAAATCATGCAATTAACATCACAAGTTCATAAACAATCATTATAAATAAATTCTAGGCCATTTTGAGCATCAAAATCACATTAAAAACACATAATTTTACTTAAAATTCATCATTAAATCATCAATTTTCAGAAAAAATATCCAACTATGAACCCTAAACGTAATTTCACCAATTCATAGTAGATAAACACAATTAAGCTTATGCACATACTCTAAAAAATGTGAAAGGATGCTTAGCAATTCATATTACTACTTAACAATGTGTTTCCCATTGATTTGGGCTTTGATTTTTTTGCTCTTTCCTCTTCTTCACATGAACAGCAGACTATACCAAAACCATAACAAAACATAATCACATGCAAGCACAAAACAAAGAGAATATGATAAAGATAAAGTGGATAATTTCACTTTGAAGTATTGCAATCAATTGCTTAAGAGATTTGCGTTGAGAAGATGAACTAAGAAAGGAAGAAGAAAAGAACGTTAGTCTCTTTTTCTCTTTTGCGCATTTCTTTGGCTATTTATACTTCACAAGTTGATGGTCAAGATTTCATCTTGATTGCCATCCAATGGCCTAAAATCCATCAAGTTCAAAATGCCATTAAAATCTTTTTAACAAGAATAATTACTTATCCAGTCATTCATCCAAAAACTTTTTGCCTTGCTAAAACTTGTTTAAAACTTTAAAATTACTATTTTAGCCCTTGTAAGTATATTATATTTTTGGCAATTATTTTTGGAACATTACAAACCCTATATATAAGGTGTGCATTCAATCGATTCGGTCTGAAAACTGACCAAACCGAACATGCCAAACTTCTTATAAATAATAACTGAACCGATCGAACTTTATATGAAAAACCAAACTGAACTGTTCGAATTTTTTAACAAACCAAATCAAACCGACCTAACTAACCGAACTTTTATATATATATATTTTTTTTGCATAAAAAATCAAAACGATGTCATTTTAGGGTAAAATTATGTAATTTTGAACGTCCAAAATGACGTCATTTCGATAGTCTGATCAGTTTGATTTATTTGATTTTCACTATCAAAAAAGCAAAATTGTTTTAAGAAACCAAACTGAACAAACCAAAAATCAAATAGACCAAATCAAATAGATCGAAATAACCATCAGTTCGGTTCGGTTTTGCTCCCCCTTACCTATATAGTTGGACTAGTATTTATTTGCTTAGAGTTTGATACCATTTTGTCTTTTTTCTAAATGACTAGTTAAATCTATGCGTTTTCCTTTTTTGACAGATCCTTAACCTAAATTTTTATTTGATATTGTTTTGCATTATGTGAGTACATTGGATGAAAATTAATATATTGGAGAGAAAACAACTAAATATATTGAGCTAAATATATTAACCAACATATAGTTAGAATGCCTTTGGTAGTCATTAAGAAGAAAGCTTGGCTAATGGAGTGGATGGTAATGTGTATTCTTATAACATGTACTTGAAAAAGATATAAAAATTGGGCTAAAATTATTAATGAATTATGCAAGTTTGTTAGAGATTTGTCTTTATGCCTTCGAAGAGGGTGATATACATATATACGCCATTGAAGATAGGGATAGATTTAATGCAAGTTTGTATGACCCATATTTACTTAAAGAGGTGCTTGGATGCTTAGGTTCTAGCATTGGTGTAGGGTTAGATGTGAATAACGAGAATGTTAAGTTAATGTTGTTGTTTAGCAAACACTTGCACAAAACATCCTTTTCCATTCTTATTTTCTTTCTTTAATCTTTCTAATTTCTTAAGAGACTGAGCATCACTCTTCTTAATTGCACACAAACTTTAAGATTTTCTAACTTGAAAAAATAACATCCACCACTAGTTTTTGGATTTGACCAAATCTAAAGTCTTCTCTCGAGTTGTCATGTATCCATGAAACTTTTTTAAAAACGCTTAATTGTGGCAATAGTAGACAAGTAATCCATCGATGTTTGAATTTTAGGATTTGTTTTCTTTTTTGTTGTGATTTTATGGAGTTATGCTTTACTTTAGGGGTTTCTTCTCTGATTTTTGTGTCTTAAGAATTTTGCCTTAGGAAAGAGAGAAAGAAATAAGGTTAAAGCAGAGAGTAGAAATACTCAATGTGGGCAATAGTATGTAATTTGACTAAAAAGGGGTAATATTATAATTAATCCTAGTTAACAATTAATGGGATGTTACTTGCATATTTAGGCCAACGTTTGATGTAAGTCTAATAATTTAATTATTAAAAATTAAAGGTTGTGAGGTGTGATAATTTAATTACTACAAATTATGAGTTGTGGCTTAATTATTACAAAGGCCTAAGCTAAAGGACTAGTCGTGTAAATTATTCATCTTTTAATGTTTTATTTAAACCTATAAAACAAGTCGAGTTGGCGGTTGGGTCACTTCGAATTTGAGGTCAGGTCAAGACTTTAGGTCAAAATTATTTTTTATGATACCAAATTAATTGATTTTTTTGAAATCATCAATTTAAATTTTAATTTCATATTTTAAATATCAATATATTTTAACTATTTTTAAATATTGATAATTTATACATGTTCTAAAAAATGATTTATTCTTTTTAAAAAATATACTTTTCTTAAAAGAACATACGAACATGTAATAATAATAATAATAATAATAATAAAGACTCAATTAGATATGTAACCTTTTAGAGCAAAGACTGCCGTGAACAATATACTAATCAAAAGTATTTACATGTTCATTATTATCAACTTAAAAATTTTAATTTTCATTATTACATTATTAACTTAATTTTCATATTAAGAAGTTATCTAAAAACCAAAATCTAAAGCTAGTAAAAAAAAAAAGTTAATAAGAAAATAAAGAGAAAAAGTTTAAATACCCAAGCACAAGATAAGTAGGATAATAAGATAGATGGCTAGGGACGTTTGATGAAAAATGGTGAAGATTGAATGCAATGATGAAGATGACAGAACGGAGACAATAAAGATAGTTACTGATTTTTATAGAAGAGAATATCATATAATTTAAGGTAAGAAATGTTAGATATCTTTTCTTTTACCTTTTCCATCCCTTGCATGAAAGTGTCCACGTAAATTAAAATATGTATTCTTTAATTTAAATATATGGACACTTATCATGAAAATGATGAAAAAAGTAAAAAAGAATACAATAAAGAGAAGCTACTATCACTTCACAATAGACCTAATCATAGTTCAGATTGAGTTGGGTTTGGGCCTATTCAACGGGCTTGGAAAATAAATCATATGTTTAAGTCCAAACAATAAAGTTTCTTGCCCAAGCTCATTTGGTTCTCAGGCTGGGCTCCAGCTTTTCAATAAAAATTCACAAAAATAAAATTGTATCACATAAAAACTATAAAAATAGATTATTAAAATTTAAAATTATATATTATGTGATGAAAAATAATTATATTAAACTAAAATTAATTTAATTTCGTATAAAAAGTTATTGCCTAATATTTCGAAATCTCAAGCGGGCATGCATATAATAAACTAACAATCTTTTTGATAAAATTTTTAAATAAATTGTACACTCAATTAAAAATTAACATGTAAACATTTATATAAACACATGAATCTAACATTTAAAAATTATTCTAACATAGTTTAGGCTTAAAAAATAAAAATTAATGATATTGGAAATAAATTTAAAAAAAGAGTTACTTATGTAATTTAATATCTCACGGGCAAGTTTACCTTGGTTTTCAACATTAAATCCAAGCCTGTCAATAGAAAAAGCATGCTTTTAGGTAGGTTCAGGCCGAAATCAAGTCTACACATAGATCTTATTGTCAAAGCCTATGAATTTTTACAAATGGGAGGACTGGGCAAGTATCCGAACTCATGATCAAGTTTACTTCTAAATTTAGGGTTCTTCATACCCAAAAAATAAAAAAAGTCACAATTGATATTTTTGGATTAAAAAAAAAACTCAAAAAAAGGCCATGTAAGTTGTTAAATGACTTGATTAATTCGGGTCAGTTTTTAAGTCAATTTTTTGATCCACGGATTAACCATTATTTGCCTCTTAATTTTTTTAAATCAAGTCCGAATCAAATTATATGCCTTTTCAGGATCAAATTTAAATTACTTTTTAGATGAATTAAAGATTTATTAAAAAAAATTTGATTTGTTATTTTCACAAATAAAATTTCAGGGGTTTCATTGAGTAAAATTAAGGTAAAAGTTAAAATTGACCTTTAAGTTTTGTGAAATAAATAATATTTACTCTTAAACCTTTTTTTTTGAAAAAATGCTTTTGTGATGAATTTAAACGTCAAAAAAAATTCTTATACGTTTGAAAATAGATAACTTTTGTCCCCAAAATTTTTGAAATGAATAAATTTTATTCTCAAAATAATAAATGTTCAAAAATAAAAACTAACTAAAAAGAATAATTTCTATTTATTTAAAAATTTATAGTTAAAATCTGATAAAAAATAATTTAGAAGAAAATGCTATGTATTTTTTATAAAATTTAACAGTAAATTTTGAACTTTGTTCATAAAATTAAGTCACATGAATCCAATTTGTGAAAAATAAAAATGGTGCACCTATTACTAAAAAAACATACAATTTAGCGATCAATTTTTATAACTGTACCAACCAACTCTTTGGGTCCTAAACCGTAGCCACCAATATATTTTCAGTTGCTATGTTTGTAGTCATCTTTAAAAAAACAATGTTTTGAAAATCGGATAGGTCAGTCAAATCAGTTAAATCGAAAATCAATGATCAATTCGCTTTAGTTAAAGTTTAAAATTAGATTGCTTAAAAATCGATAAAAATTGATTAAATCCGGTAATAAACTGGACAAAATTCGGTTTTTATCAAATTTACTTTATTTGAATGAAAAATTAATATTTTTTAAAATCAGATCGGTTTAACTCACTCAATAAATCATTATTTTCAAATAAAAAAATTAAAAACATATGAATGTACACTGTAGCTAGGTGTTATCAGTAGTGAAAGTTGTCATTAAAAATCTTGAGATTCAATTCTTTGATGCTTTTTCTTCATTTTTTAATTATTTTAACTTTTTAACTTGTAACAAATATTTATTTTATAATTATTAATAATATATTTACATCTTTAACTATTTATTCATCTTAAAATTTTTAAATATTTTTTATAATTTATTCTCAAATATAAATATATGTGTGCGTTTTAATATTAATTTTATAATAGATGTTTTATATTATTAATAATAAATTATATTTTATTTCTAACTTTTTGTCCAATTTATTTTTATAATTTATTCAAATATAAAATTCATTATATAACATACATATCATTATATATTCAATTATTTAATTTTAAAAGTATTTATTTTAATTTTTTATACTGAAAAAATATACATTATAAATTGATTGTACATTATATAATTTGTTAAATTTTTGTTAATTATACTTAATTATTTTTATCTTTTTATATTTCAAAAAATTTAATTTGATTTAATGGTTATTTTGTTATTTTAAAATTTTATTATTAATGGTAAATAGTTTAAAATTAATGTTTATAAGTTAATATTTAATGATAAATAGATTTTTAAATGTATTTTTACTTTTTTTTATATATTATTAATCACATTACATTTTAAATCTTTTAAATAGATAATTATAATTAAAAAAATTCGGTCCAACTGATTAAATCGTAATTTAATTGGTACTCTAATTTTTTATTCGATCTAATTTTCAAAGCATTGCTAAAGAGTAAAAATCAATTGCAATATTAGTTAGTAACCGATTTTTGCCTTTAATGGCCGATTTTGATCGTTTGCTAAATTGTCTCTTTTTTATATTGAACTGTTGAGCTCAGTCCAATAAATTGGCAAGAGTTTAATCAATCGATTTTCTGTGCTTCACATTTTATTTTGGAAATGTACTACTTTTGAAATGTTTATTCTACATTAAAATTATTTTTGAAGAAAAATATTTGTATAATTGTTTAAGATAGTGGACTGAAAATCAATATTTTTATATCCGGCTCGAATAAAAAAAAATTATAGATTAAAAAATTTAATCAAAGTTGAACTGAGATTAGTTATATATCAAAATCTTAATAATTTAATAAAATTTTTCATCCTATATATATATAAATAAATATTTAATTATACATTTTATACATTTGTACATAAATTAAAAGTTAATTATTTATTGTAATATATATAAGAAAATTAAAAAATTAAAAAAATTAAAAAAAATTTAAATTTAAATAGGCTTGATTTTTTTAAAATTGATAAATAAAATTTAATAAAATATTTTATGATTTAAAAAAGTATAATATAAAAGTTTAATTGATAAAAGTATAATAATAAATATATTCAGTAAAATCAAAATATAATAATAAATTAAAATATAATAATAAATATAATTAAAATATTAATATAAAAAAATAATTAGTTGGTGTACCAAAATATAATAACCATAAAAGTGAAAAGTACAATGGTTAATAGTATATTAACTTAATTGATACACTAAAGTTAAGTACTTGTCAAAACGAAAGTACCTAATGGCCAATAATATGCATTTTTTTATTAAAAGTTTAGTCTTTTATATTGATCTGATTATATTAAATTAAATAATTTAAATTTAATTTAACGATTTTCAAATGAATCAATCGATTTTTTTAGTGATGAAAGATTTTATTATAATCTGATGGAATTAATGACTAGTTCATGATTTTTCTATCAAAACGGTTGCTCCATTTTTTCACAACCATGCTAAAAATAAAGTAAAATACTTTTATGATTGTTAAAGGAAAAAACTTAAAATGATTATATTTAGCATTTTTTTTTATTGATATAGAAATTTTTTAACTCAAAAATAATCTAAAATATAATTTTTTTAATATATTGAAAAATCTTTTTTTCTTTATAAAAAAATAATTTTTGAATGAATTTAATATTTGGAAAAAAAATGTGTAGATGAATACATTACTCTTAATTTTTTTTCCCCAAAGGTTAGAAAAACACTATTTTTCTTAACACGTGGTTCACTCATAGCTATGACCTTGTTACACGTGGCATTAAAGGATAGGGTAGAGAGAGTTGCATAAATTCGGCCACCGGAATCTGCACCACAGAAGTTTATTTCCCCACCGGCGTTATCAGTTTTCCTGGCCACAAAATTGTTTTGCACTAAATCATAAATCCGTACTTTATAACCTTTATATTCTCTTCAATAACAGAAATGCCATTGCTACTTTAAACATCTAGATGCCCAATCTGAAAAAAACAGTGGCAAGGCTGTTAATAATATGAACAAAAGCGTCGTACGTCGCCAAGAAAAATAAAAAAAAAATCTTTTGAAAATACGAAAAACAAGCAATGACATAAATATGGAAAAAAGAAAAAAAAAATTCATGGACAATCACAATGTGATGTGATTGCGTTTTGCGAATCCGTCAAACGCTTCATTATTCTCTAATTCTTAATGAAGTTGCTCAAAACAAAATTCTTCAACAATTTTCTCTGAGCCTAGTCTCTTCATTTCCAATTTTTATTTTCTTCGATTTTCGCAGTAACCAAACATGGACTTGTCCGCTAAACTACACCGCCTAGACCTCCGTTCTTCTTTCTTCACCTGTTCATCGACTTTTCAATCCCGTTTTAAACAAAATTCATTCCCCATAAGCAAAAAACCAATTATAAACAATCCCAATTCGCTCAAGTTTTCTGCTTCTTTTAGTTCTAGAAGAAAAAGTTCTAAGTTCACTGCCCGGTTATCTACTGCAACTGTCGAAACATTGGTCGATGACGCTGAGATCGATTTAGAGTCCTTGTTTTCCAGTAATTCTAGTGATGAATTCGATAGGAAAGGCACTAAAAAACAATCAAATACCGGGGCTTTGGGTATTAGATCCGGTATTAAGCTCGAAAACATAAGTAAGAGCTACAAAGGAGTCACTGTTTTAAAAGACGTGAGTTGGGAGTTGAAAAAAGGTGAGAAAGTGGGACTGGTGGGTGTTAATGGGGCAGGCAAAACGACCCAATTGAGAATTATTACTGGACAGGAGGAACCCGATTCTGGGAATGTAATCAAAGCCAAACCGAATATGAAAATTGCGTTTTTGAGTCAAGAATTTGAGGTTTCGTTGAGTAGGACTGTTAAAGAGGAGTTCATGAGTGCATTTCAAGAAGAAGTGGATATTGCAGAGAGGTTAGAGAAGGTGCAAAAGGCGATAGAGGGTGCTGTGGAGGACTTGGAACTCATGGGTAGACTATTGGATGAGTTTGATTTGTTGCAGAGGAGAGCACAAGATGTGGACTTGGATGAGGTTGATGCAAAAATCAGCAAATTGATGCCTGAACTAGGGTTTGCCCCTGAGGATTCGGATAGGTTGGTTGCCTCATTCAGTAGTGGGTGGCAGATGAGAATGTCGCTTGGGAAGATTTTGCTTGAGGTATAGGTGCTGAATTTAACTGCAAATTTGTTAGCCTTGTTGACATTTTTCTTTTCAATTAGATTTTGGACCAAGATTAATGCTATCCTCCTCAATTATCACTGATGATTCATTGGACTGCATTCATGTCGAAAAACTTAAGTGTTAACTTGTGGTTGAGCATAGTTATAACTGAAAATGAGGGCGCTTGTTTCTTCACTTGTTACCACCATCTCGCTTAAAGCAACATATGTGAATATTTGAATTGGGAAAGAAATGGATAGCTCTTGGTTCATTGTTTACATCACTGCCATACATTGCAACGTTTAACATTATTTTTTGACTAAAGTATTTGACTATTCATTACAGGACCCTGATTTGTTGCTTTTAGATGAACCCACAAATCACCTTGATCTTGACACGATTGAGTGGCTTGAAAGTTACCTCCAGAAGCAAGAAGTGCCAATGGTGGTCATATCCCATGACAGAGCCTTTCTTGATCAGCTATGCACAAAAATTGTGGAGACTGAAATGGGTGTTGCTAGAACTTATGATGGAAATTATTCTCGGTTCCTTATGTCTAAGGCAGCATGGATTGAAGCTCAGTATGCTGCCTGGGAGAAGCAGCAAAAGGAAATTGAGCAAACAAAGGACTTAATAAGTAGGTTGGGTGCAGGAGTAAATTCTGGCCGTGCTTCTTCTGCAGAGAAGGTAAGTTATGCTATTACCTTTATCCTGGTAAAATCATTTGGCTGAATTCTGAGTTTTATAAGTTGCTCAAAAGAAATGCTGTGCTGTGTGTTTTTCATTTTGACCTTGTTAGCTATGGTATCGGGCAGTGTGTGTGAGAGAATAATTCAAATATCTTATTTGTTTGGTGATAAGCATTTCCTTTTTCCTTGCTTCTTCGATTGTTTATCAGACTCTTTAACTAAAAAAATGTTTGCTATAACAGAAACTGGAGAGACTTCAAGAAGAGGATCGAGTAGAGAAACCATTTCAATGGAAACAAATGAAGATCAGGTTTCCAGAGCGGGGGAGAAGTGGAAGGCATGTTGTAACAATTAAGAATTTGGAATTCAGTTGTGAAGATACGGTACTGTACATCAAAGCAGATACTGTTTTCACTTCTCTTTCTGATGATATTCTGCTCATTATTTGAAGCTCTTGTACGATTTCTGTGCCAGGTTCTGTTTAATAGGTCAAATCTTCCAATAGAAAGAGGTGAGAAGATTGCTATTATTGGCCCAAATGGATGTGGGAAGAGTACTTTATTGAAACTTATCATGGGCTTAGAGAAGCCAAAAGCAGGTGAAATTGTACTTGGAGAGCACAATGTATTACCGAACTATTTTGAGCAGAACCAGGTTTGCTACTTTTACAAATCAAGTGCCATTTAATTTAACCTTCGCTTATTCTTTGTGTCAATTTTACTTGTTATACATGTAAGTGCTATTGCTTTACTGAGCTTGTTCTTTTTCCTCTTTTTTAAGGCTGAGGCGCTTGATTTGGACAAAACAGTACTTCAAACAGTGGAAGAAGTTGCAGAGGACTGGAGAATTGATGACATAAAGGGACTCCTTGGGCGCTGTAATTTCAAAGCTGACATGCTGGATAGAAAGGTTTCCCTTTTGAGTGGTGGTGAAAAGGTAAACCCAACTGGTCACTCAAGCAATCTTAAATCTCATACCTCTCTTCTGTTGTATATCCATTAAGAAATTCTAGTGTATTTAAGAAATTTTGCCTTTTGAATTACTCGTTGAAATTTCTTCTTAAAGATATGCACAAATATCTGCTTGTTCTTAAGAAAGTAGATCATTATAACTTGCATTGTCAGCTGTACTATAGTTTATGGATGAGGATATAGTCCATAATTTGCTGAAATAACACAAATAAGAAATTTCTTCTTTTCTTTATCCTGTTTTTCTGTGCTATATTGCTTTGTGTGTACTTTTTTTTTTCTCTTGCAATAGGAATCAACTTTGAAGGTTGTCATTTTGTTCTGTTCAGGCACGTTTAGCATTTTGCAAATTCATGGTAAAACCGTCAACTTTGCTAGTTTTGGATGAACCAACCAATCATTTGGATATACCTTCAAAAGAGATGCTTGAGGTTTGGAATTTATCTTGTTTGTTTTTGTCCATTTCACTTTTTTTTAATTCAAATAATATCACCAATCAGTATTTGATGGTTACGTCAGGAGGCCATAAGAGAATATAAGGGTACAGTCGTTACAGTTTCTCATGATCGATACTTCATAAAGCAAATGGTAAACAGAGTAATTGAAGTCAAAGACGGTAAGCTACATGATTATGCGGGCGATTACAATGTAAGTTTGTCCTCTTTACCCTTCTGCAACTCCCCTTAGTCTTCATGTCCAGAGGCTAAATACCTTAGAGGTAGGGGTGTTCAAATTAGCTATAATTCATCCAAACTATTTAAATCAATTTGATTAAATCAATTAACTTTAAAATTAAATGACTTATGATGATCCATTTGATCCATTGTTATTAGTAGAAAAAAAGATGGTGTAATCAATGAGTTATCATATAACCCACTCAATTAATGGTATTATTTATAAAAGTCAATTATATCAATTAAATTGATTAATTTCTGACCTGAAATCTGACCAAAAAATCCGAACGGGTTGATTAGAAATTGCCTCGAATAGATTGGATCACGTAACAATTGGAATGATCTGAATTTAAAAAATATATATTTTTAATTATTTCAATTATTAGGATTAAATCAATTTTTAAAAAAATATATTTTCTATTTTTGGTTTCGATTTGACATCTAAAAGTTAGCCGGTTTTCGGTTAAGTGAAATTTTTTAATACTTTTAGCGACAAGAAATATGTGTCACTAAAAGTTTTTAGTAATGAATATTTAACTTTTTAGTGACAATTATTTTACTTTTAGCAGCAATTTTTTACTTGTAATATCTACTTTTAGCGACAGTTTTGTCACTAAATTATTTTTTGATATATATATATATATATTTGTGTATTATAAATATTATATATGTTTATATATTTATGTAAAAATAAATTTTAATATTACAAAAAAAATTTTAGTTGTATTTTTATTTTAATATTTGTTAATATAATAGTTAGTTTATAATCTTTATTTTAAAATACTTTAAATAGTGAAAATAGCTTTTGTAATTTATATATATTTAATATAAATTATTTATTTAAATTTTTTAGTGGTTAATCGAATTGAAAAAACTCAAATCAATGGACTGATCAACGGTTAATAATTTTTAAAAACGGATATTAATGGATTGATTTTTGTAAAATTTCTTATATAAATTATATTAAATTTAACATATTGCAAGAAATTAAAAAGTTAGGAGCATTAAATTAATTACTGTACTGTATTAAAAAGATTAGCGATTACATAAAATATTTTATTTTTATTTTTAGTAAAAAATTATTTAATTCATATTTATAAATATAAAATTGACTATAATTATCTTTTTTAAAAAAATTGAAAAGATGAAGAAAGAGAAAGAATAAAAGTATTAGAAAGATAAAAGTGAAGAGATGTGATAATGTCAATAACTTTTTAAGTAATATTTCTAATATACAAATTCATATAATTCATAACCCAATTATAATCCAACCAATCAATTTAAAATATACAAATTCATAACTCAAGTGGTTTTGGATTATATCATCTAATTAGACGTTTTAAATGGATTGTAACATTTACTAATAATAAATAAATAAATAAACTAATAATTATATTAGTTCTTAATGTTTTTAAAATAAATAAATGTTTAAAAGGTTAGAGTTTTAATTAGGGGTGTTTAAATGTGAATTGGATGGGTTATAATTAGTAAACGTTATA
>CANXYI010700281.1:0-11834 GCA_948208565.1 Hura crepitans
TATATATATATATATATATATAATATTCCCTGATCTTTCATAGCTATACCCATATGTTTATGGTTGTATAGTAATCTCCAATCTCACGTGTAATGCCTAAGAATCCCAGGGTTATGAATAGCACTTTTTGATATGTGAATAGTTTTTCTCAAGACTCGAGTTACACTAAGGTGAATGGATGGAAGTATTAATGTAATATAATTTTGGAAAAAATTTGGAATGAAAAAGGAGTCTTTAAGATAGTTAAAAATAAACGTAAAATTTTTATGACAATGCTTTGTGAATAGTAACCTAGTAAAATTTGAACAGCAAAATAATTATTTTTGCTCAAATTGACTAGGGAATGTATAACCTGATATCAAATATTCCAAATAGTCCATTGGTATTGGAATTGGAATTTTTAAATATCAAAAAGTATTTTCTAAAAATCGAGCAAAGTTGAAAGTAATCTTTTAATTCGACTTTTCAAGGTTTTTGAGCATGGTTGTTTTAGTCCTTCTAAGTCCTATTTTAAATGGATTTATAGAACTCTAGGGGATGTTAATTGAGGTTTTAGATGAGTGGAATAAAATTTTAAAAATGGATTAAATGGAGTGGGAATTATAGGAGCCATTGGATCTGAAGAGGAAGAATCTCAACTATTAGATTGGGGGATGTATATATATGGTCAAAATGGCTTAAATGGTTAACATTTGAATAATTTTCTTCCTCTTATTGCCAAAGAAAGCTGACAACACCTATTAAAGCACTCTCCTCCATTTATTTCTCCTTTTTCCACCGTAGTTGCCCTAAATTCCACATCTAAACCTTATCAAAGCCTCTACAAAGCATGATTATGGTTTTCACTTGATGAAAAATGGTGTAGAATAGATGGATTTTAAAGAAGAAGTCTTAGGTGAATAGTGACCTCAATTGAAGTAAGTGGTTATTTATGGGATTTTATATTTTTATAAGTGTATTTTAAGGCCAATAAGAGTTTTCTTAAGTCAATTTGAAGTTTAGTAATGCATAGAATTTATTATAGACTTTTTAATGTGTTTAAGTGTTATGTTTGGAAAGAAAGAAGAAGGTAGCAAGGGAAAAGGGAAAGAAAAGGCTTAGAGGAGCTTAATTAGTGTCATTGACACTCATTGTAAGTATATTCAATAAAGCATGTGTAAACAATGTGTGTTATATAATGTAACTAGCATATGTTTAGTGATATTAATACCCGTATGTTATGTGCATTTATGTAAACATGAAATTGGTAGTTGAGTAATGTGATATAAGTACCCAGTATGTGTTAAATGAAGGAATTATGTGAGTTTGTGTGCTCTTCATGTTTGGTTGGATAGTTATATGTGTGGGTGCATAGATGTCTAAAATGTGCTAGTTTGAGTTTTTAACTTATGTATAAGGCTTGATAATGTGTTCATATGTCAGCTGTGTTAACTATATAATCTTGCTTAGAGTTTGTCATTATAAAAGTGATGCATGGAAATAAGTATGGCTATAAAAAATGAATGTATTCATGTGTATGTATGTGATGGAATATAATGTATGACCTTAAGTAATGATATTATTATGGTCATAGTGTTTATGTGATGGCTAAATGACCTAATGCTGAGATATATGGGAGCCTAAAGCAACCACTAGAACAGATAAGATAGATGAGTGCCTAAAGCAATCACTAGAAATGAAATATGATGTGATTATTATTTAATGTGCTTATTACATGAAATGTATGAAAAATAATATGAATATGAACAAAATGACAAAAGGATATTATTTACCCTATTTGGTTATTTGTTGGCCAAATGACTAGTAAAATTTACATAAACTAATTTAAGCATGTGAAACTTAATAAATAATGGCAATGGCCTAAACATTTAGAAAACCGAATCTTGATAGATTGGTTGATAAACTAAGAATGGATAGCAATTATTAAGGTACTTCAGTGCCTTCAAGAATGGTGTAGAGTCATATAAGTCTAGATGGACCACTATATATATCTAGGTTGGTATAATAGCCGTATAGGTCCAACATTGCCATTACACACATCTTAAGCTAGTGCAATAGCTGTATAGGTCTAAAAGGGTCACTGCACACTAATGACCTTTGTGGTCTAATATATCTTATCTAGCTTTAGGCATATGTCTCTTAAGCCTGGGCAAAACACAAGTATAATAAGCTTAAAGATGATTAAGGCATGAAAATCATAGACATGTAAACAACTAGGAATAGTAATATATCTTATGCATGTTTGGTTATAAAAGCTTATCTAAGTTATGGTATCTAGCTTATTTGTACACATATGACCTCTTAGTGCAATACATGTGTGACACCCCTTACCCAGTCCGACCATTGGTCTTAAGTACAAAGTGACAGACAAGCAATATCCGAATTGAACTTATTAGAAATATTTATTTATTACAAACCATTTTAACATATTTAAAACATTATTTACATGTATATTTTCATAAAAATATGAATTTTCAAAAATCAATTTACAATAGGTACTATTGAGGTCCTTGTGCCAAAATTTTGATTGCATAACAATTGTACTACGCATTATCTAAAGTGGTAACCAGCATAAAAACAATACTTTTAAAACTTTCATTCACACAACCACCACACCTGGGTCTATCTGACCCTCTAAAACAACCAAACATCCTTAAATTTACTGGTTAGATGTAATATCAAGTCATGCATACTCAATTAAAAGAAATTATACCAACACTAGCTAAGCATACAATCTTGTGTTGATAAAAATCATACACAAACTTTAATAGTTACAAAATACACTTTTGTAATCATAGATTAGGCTTAATTCTTCAATTACAAAAGAATGCCTTTAAACATTAATTACATCACATGATTATACCTGAAATAAACAAAATACCCAACAAAGAAGTTTTCTCAATAAATCTTTAAGATTGAGGCTTTGGCTCTAATCTGCTATCTCTTTAACCTACGTATTGCAAAACAAAATGATGCTCTAAGCAGATGCTTAGTGGTGTATTCAATTTAACATATGCATGCAATCAAGCAAGTCATGTAAATCTTTCATCGTAGATTAATTAACTTATATCATGTTCACACTTAATTCATTTTTAGGTATGTATAAGTATTTAAAACATCCATTCCTAAAATATCACAATAATTAACCATATAAGTTTTTAATTCCATCTTAAGCATAACTTACCATTTATATGTAATGGAATTGCATAACATACTCAATACTTAACATTTAAAAGTGCAAATAATGTAAATTTAAGTTCTCAAATTTATTAATTAATTTTATTTAACCATTTATTGCCTATACTAAAGACAACTATCTAAAAATAGATAGTGGGACTAACTGAGCCTAGAGGCCATAAACTGGACCCAAAGGTCATAAACTAGACCTGTAGGTCATAAGGTGCTCTTAGGCCAAAAATGGATTGCTTAAAAGCCAAATAATGTTTAGAGCCCATAATAAGTACCCATAGGTACCTTAATAATTGCTAACTCCATAGTTAACCAGTTAACCTATCCAATGTAGGTTATCTAATTGTATGAGGCAATTACCACTTTAATTTTATTTCACTTTCTTAAGTAGTTTTAACATCCATAATGACTTATTTTTATCATTTTAATGATTTTATATTTAGATCATCAATTTCATGAGTATACTAATTTACTTATGTTGTTATATATGCTCGTAATCTTATATGAGACAATATTGATCCAATTCATTTTTAGGCCCATTAGATGCCTTTGCATAATTATGCTATAAACAACTTCATCACTAATATAAGTGTGTACATGTCATAATATTCACATTTTAACCATTATCAACATATTTACATTCATTCAACATAATTTTGGTTTAATTATAATCCATATATACATTTATATAATTATCATTAAAATGCCTCCATCACTTTGGCTAACCTATTTAATTCACTCACAAGCATTATTTTATACTAATACAAATCCACATTAATTCATAAAAATGCATAGAACATGTCTTATTCAAATTGTCATGCTTTAACTCAATATCTCTCACTTACAAGGCCATTAGGCCATAACATAGTTTAAACTTCATTTCTCCATTACATAAATCCAACCTCATGCCATTATACATGTTTTTCATCATTATGACCATAATATCCAAAGTCCTTACCATACTAGTATTGAGCCATATCAAAGATCACTTTTAATTACAATATGGTAATAAGAACATACTTTACATCATTATGTCATATAACTTCTTTATGGCCCAAAATACTCAAAACATGCCATAATTACATTTTTAGCCACCAAATGGACTTCACACATCATTACACTTTCATACAATCACATACCTTACTTAGAACATTTTACAAGTAACCAATATGGTATAATAAACTCATATTATCTAACATATCAAGTAAGGCACAATTTAGCCCATTTTAAGATTACTATTAACATCATCATTTCTTTAATAACCCACACATAGTCCTAAAAGCTAAAAATATGTACTTATCACTAATAGAGGCAGTCAGACTCATCTTTAAGAATCACTACACATGCATATTAATGATCATATCACAATACCACACATTCACATACTAATATATCATTAAAATTAACCTATTTACTCATAATTAAGTAAGGTTCATACAGCGATCGTTAGTTACATGTTTCGGCTATGTTATGAAATCATCATCCTCAACATGTTCTCATAAATTACATAACATTTACATCATTATACACATGACAATTTTAACTACCAAAATAAATTCAAACCATTACACCATAAATACGCATTCATTACCACTTACATACACATATTCACACTTAATTTAATTCATGCAATTATGCTAACATGAATACACTTACAAATTATTCCAAAATACTCCTTAAGCTATCAATTACACCTTTTCTTTGCCCTTTGATCCACTTGTTCCACTTTTCTCTACATACACATAACCCATAATGTGTAGGAAATTTAAAAAAATCCTTAAAAATCACACACGCCATTTAAAATCAATCCACCTACAAAAGTTCACTCTTAGGCACCCTAAGAACACTAGAAAAATGATAGAGCTAAAAAATTCTTACCTGAATGAAAATTAGTTACTATTCACCCTCTTCTTAATTCTTCAAATTCGACTAATTTTCTTACTTGAATCTTGATTAGAAGGCCATGAAGATGTAGATTGGTGTTTTTATTTTGTTGGGTTTGAGCTTGGATAAAGGTGGGAAAAAGAATAAAATGAAAGAGGAAGAGGAGAAGGAGAGAGGAAGGTGTAACACCCCTTACCCATTTCTACCTGAAACAGGCAAAGTGTGCCACTTCCCACTGAGGTCACCCATCTTTAGATTTTCCTAAGGGCCTTTCATTTAATTTTTACTCAGGTTTGACCAAATTTGACCAAATATGCCCTTATTACATTTCTGATTATTTATCCCCTTATTACATTTTATTTTAGTTTGTTAAAACACCTAACAAGCATTATCATACAATTACGAAAAATAGGGCAACATAAAGGCTATTCGGCTAACTAACCCCAAATAAACCTACAAAGAAAAACACTTCTATATTCATTTTCTCAAACACATCCCCTTCTGGACCCTTTGGTCCTCCAAATCACCATAATCATCCATAATATACACATTTCACAGATCACAGGGTCATAGACCCACTAGCAAACAATCATGCATAAAAAGGTTCTCATTAACATACAAAACTATACATGCATTATATGTTCATCATTTCATCTTTACAGACATCCCATAACCTATGGTTTTTCTATATACACGAGTGCATTTATAAAAAACTCAAAAGGGAAAACAAAAAGTACCAAAGGACTCAATAACAGCTACACTGGTGACGTCTAGTGCTAATCATTTCTTGAGCTACGGCTTGTGCATAGAAACACCGACACACTGAGTATAAAACTCAGTGGTGGAATAAGCCAAATAAAATATGTCAACCATGTATACAAGCAACATGTAACATTCAGTCTATACTTAAGTTCTATTATTCAATTATTTTGTCAGTTAGAGTTATTATTATTATAGGCCCATGACAGACAGACAACTTTTTAAGACATTGGATAATGGGATTATCATGTTTAGTGGCCCACTTTTAGGACTTAGGTAGTTGCACTTACCTCGCTCGATAGTAGGGATCAGTCCGTAGACCTCCCAATACTAGACTAGCAGATAGCAGGGATCAATCCATAAACATCCTAATATCTGTAAACCACATCAGTATCATCAGAGGTAGGTAATAGGGATTAACCTTGTAAGACCTCCTAATACCTATAAACAAATAAACAGGTAGTAGAGATCAGCCTAAGTGGACCTCCTAATACCTTACAGTGCAAGGTTCATGTCAGAATCTCGATGGTTGCACCTGCCACAACCAACACACAGCAGTTGACCTAAGAGGACCAAACCGCCTAGCAGCTGCTAATGCCCTAGTTGACCAGTCAACCTATCTAGTAGGTGTTTAACTGATGGGCTAATGACTTTTTTCTTAACATTTTACATTCCTAAATCTAATTTCTACCATTAGGTTACATTTTATGAAAACAACACACAAGTTACCATAACTTTGCCCATGATCTCAAAGCTACTATTCATTTGGTTATTTTGGTATTTTATGCTCTACTAATTCCAAACCATATCAAGATTAATTTCCATCTTTTCCTTTCCATATTCACTTATTTGTTATACTTATATCCCAAGACCTAATTTCATGCCATTATAACATTCATTTCTCACTTTTATAATTCACTTATATTTCATGATATTTTGATGCCAATAATGTCACTATTCAAAATTCATTTTAAGGTATAGTTTATAGTCTTCATCAGTCTCTTAATTCCTTCCCTAACATACTAATATCATGCCTACACATGCCATGCATAACACAATTCAACCACATTACACTCACCCACAAATACATGCATTTCACCCTAATTTAATATACAATTCTTATTATTTTCATGCCAAAAACACTATTATAACCTAATTATACCAAATTATCTTGCATATACCCAAAATTACACAATTCTATATAAGGTTTTACACACAAAACTTAACATACACCTAAGGCACATTAAATTTAGCTTATTCCACATACCTAGGGTGTGAGTACACCTTTTTCTCCATCATTTCTAGCTTATTGCCTTGGTTCTCCTCACTTGAATGCGGTACCCTTAAACATACACCATTTTTGACTTAGAAAAATTCCCAAAAATAATCTAGAACTCCAATTTAAAATCTAAAACTATAGAAATGCTTAGAATAGTCTAATCTATGCATACCAAAAAAATGGAATTTGACCACTCACACACACTTTGGTCACTATTCACCCAAGTGGTGAATTTCCCAAATTAAGCCCTTTTTCTCCAATTTCTTTGTGGAATTAGTATCTATGTATGATAGAGGCTTGATTTCTTATATTTTTCATGAAGTTTAAAAGAGAGAGGAGAGAAAAATGAAGGATTTTAGTGAGGTTTTCATAGTGGTTGGCGTCGACTTTTAATGGTTCTTAAGGAAAAAGATAAGGGTTGGCACATGTGAGAAGATTCCCATGTGTAACCACTTAAGGAGGATGGGTTGGTTGCATAGGATCGGCCCACATGGCCACCTAATACTTAAAATTCATTTTATGTCAGTTTTGGCTTCAGAAATTCATAGAAAATTCCCTGGGCCTCCAAAAATTCTCATTTCAGTTTTAAAAATCCTTGATTAGTGTAACTAGGGCCCACGTAAAATTTTCATGTCAAAATTCAATAGTTGACTTTTTTAGCACTATTCACCCATTAGAATAAAATATTCAAAAAAATATATATTGACCTCAGAAAATTATAATTCCTCCTCTATCATAGTCAGTGGAATTTTTGAGGTTTAGGGTGTGGTATTTTTAGGACCGTCCGAGCATATCTCGAGGCTGTCTTGGCCCAACCTCATTTTATCTCTTTATCCACTAGTTCTTGATCTAAAATAGTTTATTGGTTTTGCTAAATTTTTTAATTCATTCGTTTTCCCTATTTTCAGGGCCGTCAAAGATTTATGACCAATACGCCAGTCATTGGACTCATAATGACAACCCGTACCATAGGGAACATCACTCAAGCCCAGAAGGTACTATTCATAAGACCTTGATTGTCGGGCGTTACGGAAGGTGTTAGCTAGAGGAGAGGAAGAAGTAGTAATGGCTAATTTGTATTCATAGTTTGGCAAAAATGTTGACCTTTTTTATATGGTGCATTTGGTTGGTTGGATCAGTAATCCAATGGTCCTAAAAAATCCACCTTAAAATCTCTCTTTAAAATACATTTTTATTTAATTATACCTCATAATGACCAATTTTATGCCCCAATAATTCTTAGAAATATAATCCTTAACCCTCATAAAAATTCGCATTCAAAAAGTTTCAAGACCCTATAATTGAAATTTAATATCTTTACCTGATTCACTAAAATACTTCCTGATATTTAAAAATTCCAATTTCAATGCCAATGGACTATTTAAGTATCAAGTTGTATCGATCTTAAAATTTTTTGAGCAAGAAAATTAAATTATTTTACAGTTAAGTTTTGCCTATGGCACTATTCATAAGACACTGTTGTAAAATCTTTTCTTTCATTTTAACCCTCTTAATAACTTTAGATTGCCTCTAAAATTTGCCCAAAATTATTTTATAACTAATACTTCTATTTATTAAGATTCATGTGACTCGGATTTTTGGAAATACTATTCATCTCAAGAAGTACTATTCATAAGTCGAGATTTTCGGGGTATTATATCATGTTTTTATTTATGTTAAAGTTATCATGAGTGCATAAAATGCATACAAATGTGTATGCATACTTTATTGAATACATCACTAGATCTCCAAACTTAGCACATTGTTTGTTTTTATGATGTATATGTCAAAGAATATATTAAAGTTAAAGCCTCATTTTCAACTGTGCAAATGAAGCAAACTCTTTCTCTTGGTATTGTTTTTGTATATATTATAAGATGTATCATGATTAAGGGCACTTATATGGTTGTACAAGGGAATTGAGCCTAGACATGTTTTTAAATGTTTTGTAACTCTTTAAAGAAATTTGGATGGATGTTTATGTGTGTGGGTGTGTGTGTGTATGTTATGTCTATTATTTTATGTGTGTGTTGAGTTGAGATAGATGTTTGTGCATGTATGGATAATTAGAAGGATTAGTATGATTTGAGATCTAATGTTTGAGCATATAAAAGTGTTTTTCTTTATAGGTTACTATTAACAATAGGAATAGTATCACTGGTATAACCGTTATAATGTTGGATTTTTGACACAATGATTTCTCGAATAGTTTAACCATTAAAATATTTTTTTTATTATTTTATGTTTTTAAAGAATTTTATACACCAAGCTAAGTTATCAAAGAGATTCTAAATTATATCATTTTATGATTGTTCAAATATTAGTTGTGTGTTGCTCCTACTTTGGATCCAGTGATTGGATCGGGTGAGAGGTGTCACATTCGGTGATATTATAGCTCTGATTTAGGCATTCCTTGGTACATAAGGGTTATAAGCTAATTATACACTGCTAAGGATTATAAACTATTCTTTTTCTAATAAATCAAAGATGAGTGATTCTACACCACAAGGTTGTGGAGAAGAGGTGAAAAGTCATACACCTATTATATTTAATGAGCCTATGAGGGTGGTGACACCGGCACCAAGTGCTACTAGACAAGTTACACATGCATAGCTAGCGCTACTATAGTAGATGGTTAAGCACTTAAGGTAGGCTACTGTAGCTGCCACTTTACCTCTGACACTAGTACACTCATAACCTTTATAGGCTTTATAGAAGACATACCTTAAAAGGGTAAGAGGATAGGTGCCTTGGGTTTTGTGGGCATAGATTGGATGATTCACCTGCTTTGGAGTATTGGTTGGAGAGAACACTGAGAATTCTTTCGACACCCTTTACCCAATCTAATTACTTGACTTGAATGAGACGTAACACACATGCACTATTTAACTCATTATAATCCATGTTATTTTAAACCTTTTTTTTAACTTAACAACATACATTAGAGGTGGCTATGATTTAATCCTTTTTGGGTTTTCATTTACTCAAAAACATGATTAACTTATTCCACTTAAGATTATCATGTCTAAAATCTAGTAGCATAATAGTTGTCTAGTGACATTAGCCCAAATAGTAACCTACAAAAAAAAACACTTCTATATTCCCACATTATCACATAATAATTCATGATCCTCATGATCATCCCATATTCTCAAGAACCACCATTACTACATTTTCATATCTCAAACTCATAAAATGTCTCATCCATAAAGTAGATATACATGTATACTTATATGTACATATAGAGTACCTAATAAGACTACAAAACTATTACATATACAAGTTTAGGCCTAACCCTTAGAATTAAATATGAGTGCCCTTTTGCCTTACATGTTACGTAACATATTATGTATAAGAAATTATACCTAAGAGATAATGCTGCCTTGATCTACACTACTTCGCTTTAGACTAATCTTTGATCCTTTATATACTACCTACACATTGCAAACAACGATAAACTAAGCACAAAGCTTAATGGTGTACTCAATGAATTATACTTAAATACATATGCACATGCATCATACATTAATAATGGCAAGACATATCATGTTTTACTTACATACTAGTTCTTAAATACATGTAAGTGATCAATTTCATTACATACAATTATAGTTAAACCTTTAAAACCTATCATCTTGACAAAATATGAAATTATCTCTATTCTATAATTGTTTTTAAATTATTTATTTGCTTATTCAGTCTATATCATGAAAACATGCAAGCGCTAAAATTCCTAATCATCCGTCTCTTTTTATATTAACATATATCATGTACACATAAAAGTTTTAATACTTAAAACATGTGGACTATTTTAGTTCTCACTATCTCATGCTTATATTTACATCTTAAATTACCATCATATTACATTTAAATTATTTCAATTTAAGTATTCAGTTATTTAGCCCAAACTCAACAAATACCAATGTTTAATACTAGATAAGGGAATATAAATTTCATTTGTTGAATAGTGGCCTATATTTTAAACCTCACAAGCAGCTACACCTACATAGTGTAGTGGCCATATTAGACCTTACATGTGGTTACACTTGCATGATATAAACATAAGTGTGATTGTGCAATGGCCCACATTTTGGACTTTACTGATGGCCACATGCACATAGTGCAGTGGTTTTACTGGACCTTATAGGCTACTGCACCAGTGTGACACCAATACATGTATAATTATGCAGTGGCCCCAAGAGGACCTTATAGGCTATTACATTAGCATGAGGAGACACTTTAGTATCCTAGTAGCTGCTAACTTCCCTAGTTGAATGATGAACCAATCTAGTCTAGATTGTTTAGCTCACAAAGGCTTCCACTATATTTTATTTGGTTCCATATATGTTTACATATTTTGCATACCTTAGTATGTTTATAAATCAATGTGTAATTTCATATAATTATTTAATAAATATGTAATTTCTTTTAGTTAACTCATTCTTTTATCCTTTATAGTTATTCCTTTCTATTCTCTCTCATATAGTTTAAATCCATAATACCAACAAGCTAGATAGGTAATTTAATTACAAGTCGTATGTAATCACACTTATATCACATAATGTAATTTCAAGCCACATGTCCTTTATTTCCTTTCCTTTATTATACCTATTATAATCATATATATCATTATCTCATTATCCATAGTCCATTTTAATCCCATAATCACATATAAGATGTACTTACATCTTTATGCGCAATCACTTATATATATATATATATA
>CANXYI010700482.1:0-14008 GCA_948208565.1 Hura crepitans
AACTAATTGCATCTTGAACAATGGAACTAACCAAAATAACTCTAGATCAATTCTAATAGCCATTGAAACATTTTTGGACCTATAATAATCATTTTTATCAATTCAAATTTTCCTTTTGAGTCGTTTAATGTATGGCAAATCTAACTGACAAAATTGACTTTTATGCGATACAAAACTGTGACAATCTTGATAATCAAGCAAGTTTATGAATATAATTCATGTGCTAAAAATTTTTACCACTTAAAAAATTTTAATTAACATAAAAAAGATCTCATATTTATGGAAAATCAATTATGCAATTATTGTAAAATAAATAAAATAGTTCGTACAACATTCTCACCTAATTCAAATTTTGCCTAGTCAAAAATTCGAATTGGTGTTTCATTAATTTACCAATTTTACTCATTTTAATTTTTGTGCAAAATATAACCAAAATTAAATCATCATTTTAACTTATTAAAAACTGATCAAATTACAAAAAAATTTAATTAAATTAATCAAGGGATGAAAATCAAAACAAACCTACCTTACTATGTGCATACACCCTTTATGTGTATAAAAAGGGTTTTCACATGCATAAACCAATTTTAATATTATTTTAATCAAGATTTTGATTTTAAAACCATGTAAATTCAATATTAATCATATAAATTTTGATCTTAACAATTAAATAAAAATCAAGAATCACCACAGAATCAATCATACATAAAATTGTGTTATATGTATATACTACCATAATCAAAATTTTTAACCATTTTAAATCATTTGGTAACCTAGCTTCAGTACCATTATTTGTTTTCACGAGTCCAGCACTGTGGAATTTGAAAAATTTTTTTGAAAAACCAAACAAGTAATGTTATCCATATGCAGATTCCTTTTCTTTTTCTTATCTCATCGAGTTCTTGCAAACCACAATGATCCTCACTAAGAAAACCTCAAGGTATCCACATAAGAATTGTGATAAGAGAACTATCCAAATTTCTATATAGTAGTATAAAAATCAAGAGGATGAAAAAAGAAAGAAGAATTTGTTTACTACTTTAGGAAGGGTGTATATGTATAAGGATTTTTGGTTGATCAAATGTGTACCTTTTATATGTTAAAATACTCTTCTAAGTCAAATTTTTAACACTTAAAAATCTAACCTAACCCACCCAACAGACCATGTGCATGGCCTTATTATAGGCTTATGTGCATTTGCACATTGGTCTATTTTAGGCTAATTTTTTGAGACTTTACTAGGTCTCATTTTAGATTTGTTATAGGCTTATTTTTTAACTTTTAACATTTAAAAGGTTTATTAAAATTAGATTAGTCATACACCCTAAATTGGTTCACCAAGGCCAAACCCCTTTAAAACCCTAATTTAGGTATGAATAGGCCAATTGGGCTCTAAGCCTAATTGTTTTCTTCTTTCTCATTTTTTTCATCATTCAATGACATCTAATGTCTTTTGAATATTCAAACATTTTGAATCTCATCTCAATTCTTTTAGTATCTAACCCTATGGGTTTCTAAAATACATTGGCAATAAATAATGAATTAGAATTCTAGTCCAACTAGGACTCTTATAGTTCAATCACATTAAATCTATAATTAATTCTCAATTAATAATTCATGTGTGTACGAGTCATGAGAGGTGTCTAGCCACACATAAAGACTATCTAAGTGTCAAAAAGTCTACTGTTTTGACTTAACCATTCCATATATAATTACCATGCAATTTCTCTTATCCCCACACTTTATCTCCTTAAATTTAAATATGGACTTGTGTCAACTCAATGCTTAATTAAGTATGTCTAATCATGCCCTAAATATGTTATTCTAATATTTACATCTTTATTCCTAAAATGTCTTTATGAATCTCATTCACACTTGTATTTCACTTCAACCAAAGATTTTCGAATAAAGATATATTAAAACTATGAGATAAACTCCTTATTTTAATTTGGGGTGGTGAATCCTTTATTGATCACTTAACTACCTTCAAGTATCTCATGCTATACCCAACCTCCTAGCTATTTATACATTGTGGTGAAGTAAAAGCACCAAAGTTAAAGTATAACACTTGATACTTAAGATAACATTAATCATCTCAAGTTCAAAGATACTTGCCCCATTGTTATAATGAGATGCTTTCACTGACATAGATTATGTGTTCATGTGAATATCTCATGTTAGGTCTCTAATGTACTTCTTTCTTAAACAAGCGTCCATATGTTAACCCTAAACAACATCATGGTTACAACTTATGAGAACTATTGCTTGACCAAGTCAAGAAGTATAACATAAACAGTCTACCTGCATTAACAATTTTCTATTTTTTTAATACTATAACTGAGGAAATTTTGGTATTTCACATTTGCATGCAATAGGAATCCCACATCATAAACTTTTAATGATTTCCTCTACACTATAAAAATATACTAAGGACTTTATTACCAAGTTTAAAATAATTATCAAATAAATGAATTAACATAAACATTAAGTAATGAATGATGCCTGTTAATTTTAAATAAATATTTAATGTAAATAAATATCCCTATTACATATGTTCTCTATGGTGTATAACTAATAGGCTTAACCTAATTTAATTTCAAATAATACCTAAACTTGGTGCAATGTTCTAGACCATTGTTCTTACATGCTTTTTAATTATGAAAGTCTCATCTTAAATTATTTTGATCGATATTTCAAACCTTTGTATCCCTTTATTACTTAGGTAACCCAAAATAGGAAATATTAGCTTGACTACATATGTAGGAGTGATAAGATTAAAAGGCCTAATGAATTTATTTGTTGATGTATCATACATATTGTATTATGTATCATACTTGTATATATGTTCATGCATCATACTAACCCCTTATGTTTAAAGCTATCATTGATATATCTTTCATCATTTAGTAGAAATAAGTAGGCAAGCATCTATACCATATTGATAACTAATAGTCATTAGCTAATTCACCTAGAAGAGGAATAGCCACAATGTCCAGTAGTAAACTAGTTATAAGGATGCTTAATAAGACTATTGAGGCTTTAAAGAGGAGAATTATAGCCATTATCACCAATTTGTTAGCCAATCTGACAATTATCCTAAAGAAGGGTCAAAATCTCTAGTAATTTAAGGAATAGAGGGAAATAAGTTTTAAATTAGTCTAATGTTGACTAAAGATCAGAAAATGATGTGCCTATAGTGAAGGCTCTTTACAATAAGGTCATATCACTAAAGATTGCCATTGTGATTAAAGAAGATCCCATTTTCAAGAAGCTTAATGAGAGAATAGAGGGAATGAACATACTAGTTATTAGGGCAAAGACATTAACTCAGAAGACAATTGTTTGAATCGAGATAAGTTTATGTAGTATAAGTTCAAGATGTTAAACCTTAGCAAGTTTAGTGGAACTACTAATCCACGTACCTACATGATATACTATGCAGTGGCGATGCAGTCTACCAACCTATTAGAGAATCAAATTATAGGGATGTTTAACATATCGCTCATAGGACAAGCATTTGATTGGTATGACAACCTAAAGAGAAAGGTGAAGAAAGACTTGCTTACCTTGGCATGGGCTTTCAATAAATAATATATGAACAATGCTAACATGGAGGTTACTCTCAAAGATTTTAGAGTTGATAAGGTAAAAGGCCAATGCATTCTTTGACTATTTAGATCAATAAATGGAAAAGGTGTTAAAGATGATGAACAAGCTTGATGACATAGACTGGATCAAGGTATTCATAAAAAATGCCAACAACTACATGAATAATAGGCTCATAGCCAAGGGTATCACTATATGGGAATAACTTAAGGATATAGTTATTGACCTTGAGATAGTGGTGCAAAATAAGGGATTTAAGAAGAGTGGGAACTTCAATTATCAAAGCAACATTAGTAATGGTAATAGTTCTGGTAAAACTAATAATGTGAATCTAGTTAAGAACTACCATTTCTTTAATTTAAGGAAACCTTTGTTGTGGTGCTTGAAGTAGTAGTTGAAAAACACCAAACTTTGCCCCACAAACCTCAAACCAAACCTCCCCTAACCAACCATAGGAATAATCTTTATTGTGCTTATTATCAAAGAATAAGTCATGCAACTGACAGCTGCAAAACCCTTCAACATGCTATGTAGAACCTTATTGATTCCAAAAAAATTCTAGATTTTAAACATCCATCCAACCCTTTACTTAAACACCACTAACCTATATTTATGCTTAAGTCTGGCTTATTTGCGGAATATGTCCTAAAAGACATTTATGGGCTAGATTTCAAGTCAAGCAAAAGGGTGTGTGATTCTAAATGTATTATGATGGTAGAATGTTGAGACAATGAGAGCGACAATGAAGTTAGGGAGAATAACTCATGCAAAAATTTTTGGGATGATTAAACTAAGTTAGAATCCAAAGAGGATGAAAGTGTTAAGGTAAGGGCTAAGAGAGCTCTAGTGAAGAAAATAGAGAAAAATGGTTGAATCCTTCCTAATAAACCAAAGGTTAAGAGTATAGAGGATTATGGGATCCTAAAGCAGCTTAAGAAAACACAAGCTCACATTAGCATCTAGGATTTGCTAATGCCTTCCCAGTCCCATAAGCACAAGGTAATTGAGGCCTTGCTCAATTTATACTTAGCATTAATAATGATTAAAAAGTTAAAGTGGTAATGAAGATCGAGAAAAAAAAGGGTTTTATTTTTTCTAATGAAGGCCTACCTTTGAAAGGGAGAAAGCATAACTAGGCTCTCTTTATTATGATTGATATTAATAGGAAAAAATGCCTATGCAATGGTAGATGATGAGTCTTCTCTTTACATGTGCTCATTGAAGATTTTGCCAATATTAAGAATCAAAAAGAAGATTTAACCTTTAGTATCACCAGTAAGGCCTATGATGACATAAAGGGGCAAGCCAAATGGACCTTTTTATATAAGATTTAAGTTGGGCTTATTGTTATTGAAGTAAACTATCATAGATATTCAAGCCACCTTTTCTACTTTGCTTAGTTAACCTTGGTTCCAAAAACTTCGTAAGGTTCCTTCTACACTCCATCAAATTATTAATTTCTCCTATGAATGTAAGAGAGTGACAATTATTGACAAAAATAAACCATGCAGTCTCAATATTAGCTATAGCTAATTAGCCCTTCATGAGATTTTATGTGGCAGGAATTTTTGAAGATTTAATGGATCCCATAGTTTTAAAGATTATGAAAAAAGATAATTTTTCTTTCAGTTGATGGATTGGGAAAGTATTTGCAAGGAAATCCAAAACTTTTGGAACTAAAGAGACAAACCACAACTTGGATGTAATACTACAAAAATCTCGAGATATGAATAGTACTTCTCAAGACCCAAATAATACATTCCTAATCAATGGAAAGAATTATTTATATTATTATAGAGGATGAAATTTGAAATGAAAAAAATGTTTTTTTATGGTAAAAAATTGAAAATAAAATCTAGGTAACAAGTTTTGATGAATAGTAACCAATCAAGAAAGTATTACCAATTTTACAGCATTTTAATCTAATTGACCTAAGAGTCAAAAATTGCCATAATTAATAGAATTTTTTGGATATTATAATTATTGGAATTTATAGTATTTATGGTGGATTAAAGTATCAAATGAAATAAAAAGAAATAAAATAAGATAGTTTTGGTGGGCAATTAATTAAGCCAATGATCTTTAATTAATGAATCAATCTTGGCCCTTCATCACAATTTATAAAAAGGATTAAAGATCAAAAACTTCTAGAAAGAGAAAAAATTCTTTATCATTTTCTCTAACCATGGTTGTCAGACCCATCCTTCTCTCTCCCTTTATTTCTTTTGTCAATTCTTTAATTTAACCACATAAATTCACTAGCTCACACTAAATTACCACATCTAATTACTTTTTCACCAATAAATTTTAGATTTTCTTGAATAAATTTGAAGAAAATAAGAGTTGAAAGATTATGTGAATAGTGCTCATCAAGTAAGTTTTCAACTCTTTTTGAAGATTGATCATTCAAATAGATAATTTAGGCTCCTAAATACATTATTCCATGCTTAATTTTAAGTTGTGAGTTGATTGGGATTTTATTTGAATTTTTAGAGGAGAAAGAGAAAGGGGAAGTTAGAAAAAGGAAAGGTAAAGGAGTGATGATAGAGTAAATTTCTTCTTGAGGTAAAAAAATAAGGGTTTTAAAATCCATATTGGTATATGTATTCTATTATTTGAATTAAGCATAATTTTCTATAATGGAGAGAATGAATTTTTTTGTTAAATTGTCTAAATTAATAGTGTTAATGATATAAGTTAGCTATTATACATTTACTTAGATGTTTATGGTGCTTATTTAGTGAAAACAATAAAGTAAGGGTGGATTACTTTACCAAAATTGTTTAGTATAAGATTAAAGGTATTTTTATTTAATTAGCTAAAATATAAGAATTAAAGAGTAAATTTTATGATATTAAATTGAATAAAAAGTTTAATTGATTAAAAAGATAAATTATAGAAAGATTTAATAAGTAATCAAAAAATAATGTTTGAACTTTAAGAGTGCTTTGGTAATTAGTTAAATTTAGGTAATAAAGTGTAATTTGCAAGCTATTAATGGTATGAATAATTAATTGGACGTAAATTAGTGATATGCAAAAAATTCCAATTGTGGCTAAAATTATATAGATAATTGAAATTAAGGCTATTTTGGTAATTTGACTAAATTTTAGGTATTTGAATGTGATTTTGTTTGAATATAATTTGTATGATTAGTTAATATGTGAGAAATCATTTTATATGAGAACTTGATAAGTTGGCTAAAATATGTATGTTGAGGAGCTAGATAAATTAATTAAATTATGAAAATAAAATGAATGGAAATAATGATAAATATATGATAGATAAGTACATATATAAATTTGGATTATGAAGGAAATGCTTATGATATAAATGCTATTCATTTGAAAATTATGGAGAATGATAAATATGGAACTTATAAAGAGATTATATGAGATGCTTATGAGAAAAGATTATAAAATCATTAGTAGATGTAATACAAAATTATGTTAAAATTTAGGACTTATGAATATTTATTGTTAAGAATTAATGTGTATTTATATGTAAATAAATATACATTGGAATGAGATATAAGAATAGTTGAATAGCAATATTAAGATTAAATGCTCTGATGAACCTGGATAGTATACTAGAGTATTAGATAGGTTGGCATGCCAATTAGGGAACTTTAGCAATTGTAACTTTTTGGCATTATATGCCTACTTATGGCATTTATGGCCCATCCTTTTATGTCCTCTGTGGCCTAATTTCTTTTATGGCCATCTTGGCCTAATTTTTTTCATGGCCTTTATAGCCCAATTATTGCCTATGGCATTGTTATGGCATTTTCCACCCAATTTATGGATACTTTGATATCCTAATTCCACTATTTGTGTGGTCTCTACCTTAGATTACTCAAGCAAACTTATTAAAGAATATAAACTGAATCTAGGTTATTTCATAACTAAATAAGTAAGAAGTTAAGAAAATAAATTAATAAATAAGATTATAATAAAAGTTTATATGTGAGAATTATATGATAAAACCTTAAGAAATATAACATATTAGAAAACTATTATGGAAAATATTTAGCAGAGACAAAAAAAAAATTCATAAGCATAATAAGTATCATAAATTAGAAATTGAGATTATTAACACTGTCATAAATAACGTAAGACATTAATGATATAGATGTAATGTAAATGAAATGAGTTTGATATTTGAGTTTGTAAGCCTAATTAATATATGTTATAATGTTTTATTCAAAATTATATAATACACCACTAAGCTTTATGCTTAGTGCATCATTTTTCTTATTTGCAAAGCATAGGTAATAGATAGAAGACAAAAGAAGAGCAACAAAGATATATGGTTTGGACAACTTTAGCAATAAACATCAAATACATTTTGGTAGATAGTTCATTACATGATTTGTTTTTGGTTTATGATATTCCATATGTATTTTTGTGTGACATCATTTTTATATAAATACATTGATACATAAAATTTTTAAAAATATAAATACTTCCCATAAATTTTAGTATGCCTATATATAACAATTAAGTTTTTATTTTAAATGATGTGTCTAAATATGCTTATTGGAATTGTGATAATAAATGGTGAATGTTAGTTTTATGTTTTGAGATTATAAGTAAGTGGTATGAGTGATTTAAGAAGATTGATGATATTGAAATATGAGAAGTAGTAAGGATAAGAGAATATATATTAGAAGTGTATTTTTCTTTACAAGTTTAAATTTTGGGTAGTACTCTTAGACAATAATTATGTTGCTAAATTTTTAAGCACAGTGACCCTATTATAAATGTTAAGTTGATAAGTGAATCTAAATGTGAATAATAGATAGGATAGGTGCTCTATATCTCTAAATATAGCATTGCTCATTTGGATTTGCTTACAGGTTAAATGAGAGGTGTTATATAGAGGGCTTAGGTACTAATTAGATGAAGAAGAAAAGCTAAAGAAGGGGAACCACAATCTTATAAGGTAGAAGTTATAGCAAAATAATATCCCTTTGATACTTGCAAACATCTCTCTCTGTTATTGAAAGAATGGAAAGATAACTACTTTTGCTTCAGGAGTTTAACATTACTTATTTGACCAAAAAAATAATAGAGGGTATAGCAGTGTTAGATTTCTTAGCACAACAGCCAATAGATGGTGAAGACATCAAGTTCAATTTTCTAGACGAGTATTTAGAGGCAATCTTCAAGCAAGAATGGAAGATTTTCTTCAATGGTTCTATGAATTAATAGGGTGAAAAAGCAAGTGTCTTGCTAGTTATACTAGAAGGGGAACATATATTCCTAGCTACGAAGCTTGAATTTCATGCAACCAATAACATGGTAGAGTACGAAGCTTACTTTTTTGAACTTGAAGCTTTGCTCATAATAGGAGTAAAGAATTTGGATTTTTATTGTGATTCCATACTAGTAATTCAACATTCAAGAGGGGCTTGAGATGTCAAGGAGGAAAAGCTAGCCCTTTACATCAAGTAGGTGTTGGATATAGACATAGGATTTGACAAGTGCATATTCAATCACATCCCAAGAGAATAGAATTAAGTAATAGATGCTTTAGCCGTAAAAATAGCCCAATTACCAAGCCTTCGAAGCTAATGTTCTTTACAAGTTTAAAAAGCTATGTTACCATGGTTTTGTAGGAGAAATAGATGTTAGTGGTGGGTTACCTTGGTATCATGACATTATGAAGTATCCAAAGAATGCTAATGACAAAGATAAAAGAATTCTGCATAAGTTGTTTACACAATTTATCATCTTTCAAGGTTTTTTGCATAAAAGACGTTATGATGGAGTGTAACTAAGATGTGTTTATGAAAAAGAGGCATAAAAGATTATGAGCAACATATATAATGGTTTTTGTGGTCCTTATTTTAATGAGAAGAATTTAATTAGGAAAATTATGAGGTTAGGTTATTACTAGTTGACCATAAATCCCGACTACATAGGTTTTGTATAGAAATGTCACAAGGGCCAAATATATGCCAATTTAGGTCACTACCACTATTAGAATTACATAGATTAACTTCTCTATTGTCTTTTGTAGCTTGGGATATTGGCATCATTTGTGAGGTTTGTCCTTCAATAGTTAAAGGGAATAAGTACATAGTGGCAGCAATTGATTATTTCTCTAAATGGGTGGAAGTAAAATCTTTCAGTAAATGAGGGGCAAAGCATATGGCTAAATTTATTGAAAGAAACCTTATTTACAGATATGGTTACTACACCATAATATTTCTTACAATAGAGTTCAAAACAAGGAGAAATAAAGATAATGCTAGAGAAATAAAAGACTATACATTAGAAGACTTTTTCCTATAGACCATAAGTTAATGGGGCAGTTGAGGTGGCAAATAAAAACATAGAGAAAATTTTGTAGAAGTTGATAATGGCTTATAAAGATTGGACTGAAATGTTGCTATTTGCACTTTAGGGTTATAGAACATTTGCCAGGACATGTATAGAAGCTAATCCATACTTTTCAATCTTTAGAATGGAAGGAGTATTTGTAGATACCACATAAGGGAGTCACTAGTTTAGGGAGGAAATCTGATGATGAGACCAATTAAAATTTGGATTTTTCTATGTGGAGTTTTGAATGAAAATGGGAAAAGTAAACCATGCCCACCATGACATATGATTGGATGAAGTATAATCTAATGAATGAATACTTCATCAAATTATATGAACCTTTAAACCCTTAAATTGAAAACCGATTAGAAAAAAGGGTTTTGATGTTTTATAGACCAAAATTCCTACCAAATGAAGCCTCTTCCAAATGGATGAGTTACTTCATCCAAATGTATGAACTTTCAAACATTAGGGTAGGAATGTTGGTTATCATCATACACACAAAGCGAAATAATTAAAATTTTTATGAAAGGCATACAAAGATAACAAACCCAAAAGATTCAAAATTCACAGTTAACAAAAAACATAATAGTGTTTATGGTGTTTATTATTACCTATGAACACATATGATTCCTTTCTTCTACTCATCTCACTGGGTTATTACAAACAATAGTGATCCTCATCAAGAACATCTCCAAGGTATCCACACAAAAAGCTAGAGGAGAAAGGCTACATGAATTTCTATATGTTAGTAAAGAATTTGTGCAAATAAAGAAGAAAGAAAAAGTTTTATGCGTGTAAAAGGGCTATGAGTGCTTCACATTGGCTAATCATAAAAAGTCCCTTTTATACTTATTTAAACCCTTTTAGGTCAAATTATTAACCCTTAAAATCTGACATAACCTAATTTTTTCAAGCCTATAAAATGAGCCTTTAATTAGGCCATGCATATCATCACAAATATGGGTTTATGCGCATCTACACATTGGCATATCTAGGCCAAATAGATGAGAATCAACAAGGCCTTATATTTGATCAACTAGTGGTTTAATATATGGTCTTTTTATCTCTTAAAAGGCTTATTTAAATTTAACCTAAAATAGTTCCTAAAATTGGGCCTTTATGGCCTAACCCTCATAAACCCTAGTTTCTGAGTGTGATCACGCTAATTAGGCTCCAGGCCCAATTGTCCATTCTTTTTTTCCTTCATCTTTTAATGATATCTAATATCATTAAACCATACATCTTTTAGTGTGTGACCTTATGTGTTTCTGAAACACATTAGCGATAAATAATGAATTAGAGTCCTAGTCCAAATAGGACTCTTGTAGTTTAATCTCATTAATTCTATAATTAATTCCCAATTAATAGTTCACTTATGTATAAGTCTTGAGTGGTATCTAGCCGTACTTCAAGACTACCCAAGAGTCAGAAAATCAAGTGGTTTGACTAAACCCTTCCATATATAGTTACCATGTAATTCATCCTTTCACCATCCTTTATCTCATTTAGGTTTGAGTATGGATTTGTGTCAAATCAATGTTGAATTAAGTAAGTCTATTTAAGCCCTAAACATGTTAATTCTAATATTTACATCATTATTCTCAAAATGCCCTTGTGGATCTCATTTACACTTGTATTTCACTTTAGCCAAAGATTTCCTAAATAAAGATATATTAGAATTATAAGATAAACTCCCTATTATAATTTAGTGTGGTAAATTCTCTATTAATCACTCAACTACCTTCAAGTATCTCAAGATATACCCAATCTCCTAGCTATGAAAACATCATGGTGAAGTAAAAGCACTAAAGTCAAAATAGCCTTTAATCTTTAAGGTAACCTTGGTGATCTCAAGTCAAAAAATAGTTGTACATACTAATATGATGAGATGATTTCATTCACATAGATTATGTATCCATGCGAATATCTTATATTGGGTTTTCAATGAACTTGTTTCTTAGGCAAGCATCTATATATTAACTCCAAGTATCACCATGCTTATAGCCTATGAGAACTACTATTTGACTAGGTCAAAGAGTATAACAAGTGCTAATCTATCTATATTAACAATGTCCTATCTTGTTAAAACTATTATTGGGGATAATTTTGGTATTCCATATTTGCATGTAATAAGAATCTCACGTCATGAACTGTTTATGATTTCATTTGCATTATGAAATTATGTTAGGGACTTTATTACAAAGTTTAAGATTAATACCAAGCAAATGATTTAACATAAGCACTTATGTAATAAAGAATGCCTTTTAATACATAGTGAATGAATGTACACAAAATATCCTTGTTACATAAGTGTTCTAGGGCATGCAACTAACAATCTCCCAATTGCACTTGAACTAATCACTAAGATACCTAATACCCATATTTTTGACATAGAGATTAAATGTATTTTATTATAGTGCCTTAGTGAGAGGATCAATGATGTTCTAATTAGTGGGGACTTTACCAATCTTCACATCTTGCTTATAAACTATCTCTCAGATGAGATGGTAGCACCTAAGGATATGCTTAGATCATTAATGAGACCTTAGTTCATTTCCTTATGCAATGGCTCTAATGTTGTCATAATACAAAGGTATTAAGTCAACAATAGAAGGGACCACTCCGAGTTCAGTGATGACCTTCTGATCCATGCTGCTTTTTTAGCTACATTGAAAGCTGCAATGTACTCTGCTTGGTAGTTGATTTGCAATTGTATCCTATTTAGAGCTCTTCTAACTATCTGTACCTCCTACAAGTAAGAACACATAACCTGACTAGGATTTGCAATCATCTTTATTGGACTAAAAACTGGTAATTATATACCTACTTACTTGTAAATCCCCTTCTCTATATACCAAGAATGTATCCTTAGTCCTTCTCAAGTACTTAAAGATGTTTTTGATAGCCACTTAATGTTTCTCTCTATAATTGAAATGGAATCTGCTTATGACACTTAGAGCAAATGCTACATCAAGTCATGTACATAACATAGAATACATGATAGATCCTATAGCAGATGCATATGGGACCTTACTCATACGTTATATAAACTTAGAAATAATCTTTCCATTAGCCACTGGAATGAATCTTTTCTTTGAGAGATCCATGCTAAACATCTTTAGCATTTTATCTATATATGTAAAATATTGAAGACCTATCAACCTCTTAGATTTATCTTTATAGATCCTTATGTAACACTCATAATTTCTCGAGTTAAGAATAATACTTCCCAAATGATGAATAGTGTTTCTCGAACCCCAGGTCACACTAATGTTATTGAATGGAAGTATTACTTATAACATAATTACAAGAGAAAATTGGAATGAAATCGAAGTAATTTAAGGGGTTAAAAATGCAAGTAAGGCTTTCCTTGTAGTGTCCCAAGAATAGTGACTTGTTGAAATTGAATGATAAAATATTTTAAAAGTGCTCAGAATAATTCAAAAATAGCATAACTTGATGCTAAAAATTTTTAACCAAGCTAATGGTGTTGAATTTAGAATTTTTTGATATCGGGTAGTAATTTAACGAAATTAATTAAAGATGTGAATGCAAATTTTCAATGGTTCCACTCAAAATTAAATTACAATTTTCCCAAGATATTTAAAACACCTATTTTTGTAATTATTGGCACAAAGAGGTAATTAAAATGACATCTTAAATATATAGAATGAATTTTCAAGAAAAATTAAGGTGAGAATTGAAACTGGCCTTTAGATATGCTACATGTCACACATCAATCCATTCCGTAAAACATTTATAAAAGGAATTTCATTCCATTTTGAATTTATTTTTTGTTATCTCCCGCCCCTCCACCCAATGCCATTTTTGGTTTCACTCTCCCTTTCTTTTTCTTCTTTAACCATCTTATTTCATCATATCCATGATTTTATCATCCTAACTTAACCCCCACTAACTTTAAATACTAAATCGACCGTTAGTTTAGATTAATTCATGTTAGCAAGTGAGAATTCCTACTTAGATAAATAGCAACACATTGTCATGTAAGTGCTTAATTTCTAAATTTATATTTTTTGAAGGTAAAATTCAATGTCAATAGGATATATATA
>CANXYI010700522.1:0-12021 GCA_948208565.1 Hura crepitans
ATAAAATAGAGGGTTAGTGATGATGTATGAATCTTCTAAGATGTTACATGATATATAATATGTGCATGAATGATGTAAATGTGGGGATACACAGCATGAGGTTGCAAGATGCATGAGTGAAAAGTTAATAATCCTTTAGAAGATGATAAACTTTAATGCATGGTTAGTGCGTTATATGCTAGTGTGAAGTGCACTTAAGTGTACATGAAGTGTGTTTACAATGTGTGAGTATTAGGATTGAAAATGTTTATGAGATACATATGGTATACAAAGTTCATGTCATGTAGTAAGTATAACGTTATGCATGTGCCTTAAGATGAAAGCATGATATATACATGGTATAAAGAAATAGGAAAGATACAAAATAAATGGGATGTAAAATTTACAATACGTAGTAAGTGCAATATAATGTTAAAAAGGATACTAGTTAGGCCGTACAAAGACAAACACAAGCAATAAGCCTTCCAACCTTATTACTCCCATGCATATGGTCTTAGTCATTCTTTCTAAGTGGGGTTACCTACGCATCATCGAGGGATGCATAGGTTTAAATATAGGCTTAACTAAGCCCAATGAGCTCTCGGATTTAAGGTGTATACAAGGGTAATGGCTTATAAAATTTAAGTCTTATTTGAGGCAAAATTAAGTTAAGTTCATTCTAAATGAAAGGCATAATGGGCTTGCCCCCACTTTAAATAAGGTCAAATATAATAGGCCTACAAAGCAATCATAATGCAATCACAATCATTTAGGGTCATATAACCTAAAGAAAGTTACTAAGCTTGGCTATATAAGCTTATAGTTTGGTCAAAAGGCTTATGGCTCCCATAAGCAAAGGTCCCTCCTAACGGTTCTTTCCAATCAAGGATAATAGCGATTGATTATTTCACCTTTTCATATACCCAAAGGCATGAGGCTTATGCATGACAAATATGCTAGCACTTCTGCAATCTTGAATGAAAATAGAGTCATGGTTTACAACACCATCCATGGTAAAAGGGACATAGTTTATATAGGATGCAATGCATGGAATTGATAAAAATTAGAATATTAGATGGAATATTATTTGGGCCCTTTCAGATTTAAATTCTCAGTCCCTAGTAGAGTTATAACTGTAGAGAAAATATGTATTTTTACTAGGGACAAGAACGGTTTTGTGTTTGGGAGTCACCACTTGGCTTTTACACTAAGACCTCTAATCTTTTATACCAGAAAGGTTCAAAATTCATATCTTATTTATGCCCCAAGAATATGCCTTTTTTTTATATTGTAACATTTATCAATCTTATATCAAGCAAGCATGTATTGTATTTAAAACATTTATGTCACTTTTTCATTTATAGAAAGTAAATTGCAGTATTTAAAGTATACAACAATCATATTGTACATCCAAAAATTGGGTTATTGATTTGTTGATATTTGACCTAACAATTACCCATAATTTCATAAGAATTGGTAGTAATTATCCAACTCTCATCTCTAGGAGATTGGCCTTTATTAAAATACATTTTTGATATGATTTTTTATTAAAGAAAACTCAAAACCATTTTTGTTGGAGAATGCCAATTAATTAGATAGAAAACCTTTTGATGTGAAATAAGGCATTTGGCATGTAAAACAAGTTATTAACTACCTATTACAACCCTAAAACTAAGGAATGAAATAGAAATAGTATAAAACAAAAGAAAATAGTCCATAATATGAAATTGGCCCTGCCTGTGCATTGTTAAGTCTATACGGACTGATACCAATGTGATAGACTAGGTTCATCTAGACTTTCTACTTCAACCAGATTGGTCACTTGTAACCATCTCTAAGAAAAAGGTTAGAAATAGCATGCAATGGCTAATAAGGACCTCAAAAGACAACATCATTCAGTAACATAAACACGAATATGAATGAGCTATGATTTATGCTGTGAAGTGTTTATAAAGTGACATAAGCATTACTGTTCATGAATGATATATAAGTGAACATATAGGCAAATTCAAGGTCATAGTTATAAGTCTATGCAAACTACTTTCCTCATAAAAGGGAGTCCATAAGGACTACTAATATAGGTAGACATATGGGAAACCATATTGTCTGTGTGGACCACGTTCCTTATGAGAGGGGTCCATATGGATTACATGTTAGACAAATGTAAAACCTAAACATCCATATAGACTATGTTCCTTGTGAGAGGGAGTTTGTGTTAACTACATGCTAGTTCTAGACATCAAAGATATCCATGCGTTACTCTTGTGATACATCAATGTGTGCGTGTATAAATATGGCATATGACTAGCATGATTTGCGAAGAATGACTAAAGAAATACTAGATTTAGGTCTGTGTAGACTACATTACTCATGAGAGGGAGTCCGCACGGATGTATGCATGCTCACAGTTTAATCTGAATATCCATAATCAAGATAACAGAACAATTATAACAAGTTAAAAGTCTATTTACACACAACAAGGCAGTTTATACGAATGACATACTCCTATGACTAATATTGAGATCACCAAAGATTACATCATTAATGGCCAATCATGAGAGATCATAGGCCCACATGAACAATAAATAAATGTGCTAATATATAGTAGGAGGCCTCAGACCTTACCTTGCTATTGGCTCTTAAATAGTAGCACAAAGTGTAGAGGTTTAAAAGAAATTTGATTTAAGTATTAGCTAAAGGACTAGTAAATCGTATCCTTATTAGAGTTCTCACTTAAACTCTCGAAAAGGGTGTTTTGGCTACTCAAAAATTGTTCTCAAAAGTCTCTTCCCTTGTTCCCATCAATTCATACCCAAAAGAGGTATTTATAAGCTTTAAGGTGAAGGTGTCCTATCCAAAAGTGGTAGAATCCTTCTAGGACTAGGAAACATTGTCTAGATAGGAATCCTATACTTTTGAAAGATTTTCATTGGTTGGTCTGTGTAAACTTGGATAACTTAGTCCATACGAACTTAGGTTATGGATTTTCCCACCAGTCCATAGGCTCTAGGCCAAGTTTGTGTCAATCCATACGGACATGTGCTTTGGCTTGTCCATGCGAATTTTGGGCTTTAGGCTTAACTATTCTAAGATGGCTGTCCATGCGAACCTAGTTGGGTTTTATCCATGAGGACTAGATTTCTAAAAGGTTTGTGCTATTCCTTAAGAGCCTGTCTCTAGTTTTCATCATAGGCCAAAAGGTGAGGTGTCTACAAGGGTAAAAGAGAACTTGTTAGGGTTGAGGGAGAAATGGTGGAAAGAGTTGAGAAAAATGGTGGGATCTTTCCTAAAAAATAGATTGCAGTCAAAGAAGATGAGAACAATGAGGTACTCAAACAACTAAGGAAAACATATACCTATATCATCATCTATGACTTACTAAAAAGTACAAAAAAAAAAAAACTAATGTCCTCCCAAGCCCACAGGCAAAAAGTGGTTAAAGCTCTGGGATAGTTTTCTGTAACACCATAAAAGTCCCAATGTTATGAATAGTACTTCCCAAGATGTGAATAGTATTTTTAGGTCGGGAATGCTAATTTTACCGAATGGAAGCACTAATTAGAATATTATTATGAGTGAAATTTAAAGTTAAAATAAGGTCATTTAGGTGATTAAAAATGACTATAAAGTTTTACAACAGTGTCACATGAATAGTGACCTAGTTTTTGCTTAATCGTAAAATATTCAAAAGCTACTCAGAAAATTTTAGGATTTATACAAACTGATACTTAAAAATTCTAATTAGGCCATTGGCACTGGAATTGGAATTTTTAGATATTAGGAAGTAATTTTTCAAAAATCAAATAATATTAAAACTAGTGAATTTAATCGGTTTCCCTCATTTTTTAAGCTCTAATTTTTAACGGAGTGCGGGGCATACTAAAAGTGAATTTCATAAATAAAATTGACAATTAATTAGGCTTAAAAGAGGAAGGAAAATGAGAAAAAAGGGAGGAAAATTTTTCATTTAAATAAATAATTTTATGAAAAATATAAAAGGGGTTAAAACTTTTCAAAAAGTTAACATTTTCCATTTACATCTTCCTCCTCTCTCCTCTAAGGAAGCTGATGGCTTCCTCATGTGTTTTCCTCTATGTTTGTTCAATTTTCTCCCATTTTAACCCACTTTTTCCATAATAAAAAAATATTTATAAAGCTTTCACAACCTCTAAACTACAAAGGAAGAGGAATTCGCAAAAGGAAACAATCGAAATTCCCAATTTCTAACCCTTATGAATAGTAACTAATTTTGGTTCGAGTGAGTTTTTCTAACTTCTAATATTTTTTATAGGTTTTAAGGGTGCCCAAGAGCATCTCTACAATTTTAGATTTTTATTTGGTGCATCAGTTGATTTACTATGAATTTTTTAAAGTTTTTCTATTTTATATTAGGAAATTCCAAACAAAATCGAGACAAAGAGAAATTGAAGGTGTACGTGGGACTTAAGGTGGCATTCTAACATCTTTGGTATGTTTAATTAAGATAAAATGTGTATTAAACAATTATGTGCATTAAATTCCATAATAAGTTTAATATGTAATAAATGGTCATTAATGTACAATGTCTTGAATGTGGGTTATTAAATGGATTATATGGCTTTTCTAATATATGATTAGGACTTTTAGATGATGGGAATTTAGTAAAAACCATAAGATATGTATATTGTCTAATTTTGCATAATGTACATATTAACGAGTAATTGAGGTATAAAAAGCCAAATGTAGTATTTAAGCATAATGAGCCATGAAATGATGATACTCAATGTTTTTGACATCTATAGTAATGAATAAAAGTGTGGGAATACAATTAGAATAAAGAATGTGCAATATGTGCTTATTTAGGTAAAATAGACATAATATGGAAAATGTCCTCAATTATGCATATATGGACTTTACTCGTGTTTTTAGGCATGCTTAATGTGCATTGCATTATGTATAATGGTTATATTCTATTTGGGGCCTTTTTATGGGTGTGCACTAAAGGGGTCTTAAGACTAACCATGGGTGTGACTCGAATGCTAATTTGTTTTGAAAAAGGATAAATGTTAGATAAAAATAAGAATTTGGGGTCAATTAGAAATGATCCTAAGTAATGTAAATGTAAGAGTGTTTATGCTCATAATGCAAGAGTGATTTGTTAATTTGGTTAAATGGAAATAATGGTAATGATACATATAATTAGAAGGTATTTTAGAGCAAAAGTAACAATAATAATGGTTAAGAGGATTAATAGCTAAATGGCTTATTAGGCCATTAACTTGTATTTTAAGCTATGAGCACTATTTTTCTATGTGTGGAATTTGTGATTTATGGCCATAAATCATGTGTTGATGGCTTATATGATTTATGCCTAATTAGTATGTGAAGCCGAATGGCATCATGAGAGGGTATGTGTATGAGAACTCATGAAATGTGAGAATTGGTGTGCATACATGTTAAATTCTTTATAGCTAACTATAAAGATGAATGATATCATGCATGAATGGAGTTTAAGACCAAAATAGGTTCTAAACATGAGATGAGCTTAAAAGTATTATTTAATACTAAGTATACCATAATGTGAGTAAATGGATATTTGGGCATAATGTGTCTTAAATGAATTTATGACCTCAAATAAATGTACAAATGGTACATACATGGTGATAACCATAAATGGGATGAAAATGGTGCTTTAAATGTGCATGTAGCTTAGATATGGCTTAAATGTATGTAAAAATGTGCATAATTTCTAAAATGATATTTTTGATGTAATTAATGGGTATTAGTCATTTGATGGCTAAAATAAGTAAGTTAAAAGCTATATAAGTTTAAGTATGAGGGTAAACCTAAAACAAATTGGTTTTGGCCCATTTGATGCAACAATCTAGAAATGGATAGGTTGACCAGTCAGCTAGGGGATATAGCAATTGCTAGGGCACTTTTATTCCTAGATTATGATCCAAGGGTTCACTATTTATCTTACCCATAGATTTAAATTATGATCTTTTGATCTATGTAGGTGCAGCCACCGTAAGGTCCTATAGGGTCCACTATATAATTATATGTGAGTGCAGCAGTATAAGACTAGTTAGGTACTGTGCAACCTCTTATATACTGGTATAGTAGCTGTCAGGTCCAAATATGGACCACTACACAATTCTTGATCCTGTTATCCATAGGTTTAGAGTTATCCAAATGGGCTTTAAAAGATAAGGCAAATATAAAAATTAACCCATAATATGTGCTATAATAGTAAAAATGGCAGTTTGGTGTAGTGTGTGAACTAATGTGGGTTCATTTGTCATAAATGATCAATTTTGATTGTGTGCTTCCTATATGTGTGGTATAACTACACTTATGCATGTTAAATGTATTACGATCATAAAGATGGCATATCTTAGTTTGCATGAGTATCATGTAAGATAATGATTATTTTATGCATAAACTTTAACTATATATAAATGGAATGTCAATAACATGATTAGCATAAGTTATTTTGATTGCACCGCTAAGCATTGGCTTAACACATCATTTGTTTGTGATGTATAAGTAAGAAGGCATTTTGAGACTTGAGCCTCAGGACATCAAGGTTATTAAGAGAAGGCTTTTCTTTTGGTAATTATTATGTACATATAGTGTAGTTATGTGATGTATAGGTTAGGCACTCAATGTTGTAAATGTAAGGGAAATGGGCCTATGCTATATTTAAGTTTCTTTTTTTGTCTTTCAAAGTTTGTGAACTCTTAAAAACTATTTAAAATTATGTGATGTTATACGATATCTCTTCCTGAGATTGAGATATCCTAATATTATGTTTATGTGCTATTGGAGTGATCAAAGGATCACATGGATGTTGTGAAAGTGTGTGAATGATTTAGAAGTTTCTTTTTAACATGTAGGTTATTATTGAAAAATTTGGGATAGTGCCCAATATAGCCATTATGTTGTTGAAATTTTAGCACGAGGATTCCCAATTTTTGAATGTGTAACACTATTAGAAAATTTTTTGAAAACTCATAATTTCACAAGTTAAATCTTTTAATAATAATAATGTTCTATCATAAGAAAGGTATAATATAGATTAGATATCTAGATATGTGTGTACTCCTTGGTTAGGTTCAGCAATCGGCCAACGACTGGATCAAGTAAGGGGTATCACATTTAGTGGTATCAGAGCTCCAGTTTAGACATTTCTAGTTAACATATGAGTGTTTTAAAGTCTAGAGTATACATCACATAACTTTTGATATCAAGGGTTGTCAAATTGTTTTCTTACCTACAAATATAATGAGTGCTTCAGCACAAGGTAAGGAAGAGGAAGTCAAGAGTTATACTTTGACTACCATAGCACTCGAGGCCACAAGAGTTGGGTCTACATCTGTTAGTGCAAAAGGACATGCACTATCATAGGACAAGCTCTATTAATGTTCCTACAAGAGATGGTCCAGCTATTAAGGCAAACTATAGCTTATGCTCCTCTACTAGCACAGTAGCCAGAGGTTCCATTTGCTCTCCAGAAGACGTATCTAGAGAGGGTTAAGAAAATAGGAGCCAAAGATTTTAGGGGAGAAGACAAGATAAAGCATAGAAAAGTAGAATACTAGTTAGACCACATAAAGAATATTATGAAACAAATGCAGTGCACACCAGCAAAAAAAGTGATATGTGCTATCTCACTCCTATAAGAAGAGGCATTTAAGTTCTAGGAGGATCTTATTGAGTACAAGTCAGATGATCAAGTGACATGGGAGTTCTTCTTAGCTGATTTCATAAGAAGTACATCAATAAAAACTATCTTAATGATAGGAGGCAACAATTTATGGATCTTAAGCAAGATCAAATGACCATAGGGGAGTATGAGAAGGAGTTTACCTTGCTTAGCATATATGCTAATGACACTACACCATAGAGGCAAACAAGTGCAAGAGATTTGAGAAGGGTCTACATGTTGACATCAAGTCTCAGGTCGTGCTAATAAAGATCAAGGTTTTCTCCTAGTTAGTATTAGTGTGTAGATCTACTGAGGGAGTATAAAAAAAAAGGAAAAAGGAGTTCTATTAGAAGAAGAGATCTACTAGTTAAGGAGCATCCAATGCTACTCCACATTTAAGGAAGAAGTATAAGGGTTTTTAGTCTAGTTATGCACAATAGTCTTAGAAGCAAAAGCAGACTCAGAAGACAACATAGAGTGGTAAGGGTAAGGCTAAATAGTAGTAATCTCAAGCTGCTAGTACACCAGGATCGATAGCTAAGGGTAGTCAAGTTTCTCAATGTCAGATTTGTTTCAAGAGGCAAAAGGGAGAGTGCTGGAGGAACAAGCCGAGTATGTGTTTTAGTTGCCAACACTCGGGTCACATTTGTAAGGATTGTGCTTAAGGACAGAGTGCAAAATAAAGATTAGCACCTGTACATACAGGAGGTTAGAAGGGAAGTAAGGAGAGAGATCTCAAAGAGACAGATCGGAGTCTAGACATGAGCACAGAGCTCCTGTCAGACATTATGCCATTAGAGCCTAAAAAGATACTGATGAGTTAGATGTTAAAGCTGGTACTTTTCTGCTCTTTGACTCTCTTATTTTAGATTTATTTGATTTGGGGTCTACACATTCTTATGTTTGCACATCTCAAGCATGAGGCCGAGAGTTAGTTTCAAAACAACTTGACCTAGAGATCATAGTTAGTAAACTCATAGGCAAGTATGTGGTAGTTGATCAATTATATAGAGATTTCCCTTTAAGAATACAAGATCATTAGTTTGTTGCTAACCTGATAGAACTACCTTTTAATGAGTTTGACTTGATATTAAGCATGGACTACTTGTCTAAATATCCATCAATTTTGGATTGCAAGCATAAGAGGTTAACTCTCTAGGCTAATGATAAGTCCTAAATCATAGTTATTAGAAGAAAGATCAATTTATTATCTAATGTAATATCTACAGTTGTAGCTAGGCAGATGATGAGGAAAGGTTGTCAAGCATATCTTGCCTATGTATGTAACACTGAAATAAAAGAGCCATATGCTAGTGGCATTCCAGTGGTGGTTAAGTTTGTTGACATTTTTCCAGAAGAATTATCGGGTTTACCTTTAGAAAGAGAATTGAGTTCAGTATTGAAGTTCTACCTAAGATTGCTCTAGTATCTATAACACCATATCGTATGGTGTCAGTAGAATTAAAGGACTTAAAGGTGCAGTTATGAGAGTTACTAGAGAAAGGCTTTATCAGACCAAGTGTTTCACCATAAGGAGCATCGATTTTGTTTGTTAAAAAGAAGGATGGTTCACTTCAGCTATATGTGGATTACTGATAGTTGAATAAAGTGACCATTAAGAACAAGTATCCTCTACCACAAATCAATGATCTATTTATTAGCTTAGAGGAGCTAGAGTGTTCTCTAAGATAAATTTAAGATCGGAGTACTACTAGTTGAGAGTAAAAGAATTAGATGTGGTAGAGACTGCTTTCAGGATGAGATATATACATTTTGAGTTCTTGGTAATGTCATTTAGGCTTACCAATGCTTCTACAACATTCATGGACTTGACGAATAGAGTCTTCAAGCGTTATCTTAAGTAGTTTGTAGTAGTCTTCATAGATGATATTTTAGTTTACTTGAAGAACAAGGAAGAGCATGAACAGCATTTAAAAATGATTCTTCAAATTCTAAGAGAAGAAAAACTCTATGCCAAGCTCAGCAAGTGTGAGTTTTGGTTGAGTGAAGTGTCTTTCTTAAGACATATAGCATCAACCAATGGTATTCAAGTTGATCCCTTCAAGATTAAAGCAATGATGGAGTGGAAGACACCAAGGAACACCATAGAGATTAGGAGTTTCCTGGGGTTGGCAAGGTATTATAGACGGTTTATCAAGGGTTTTCATTAATAGCAACCCCTATGACATGGTTATTAAGGAAGAATGTCCAATTTATTTTAGACAACAAGTGTCAAGAAAGCTTTGACAAGCTTAAGGCTATGTTGATAAAGGCTCAGATTCTTAGGATTTCACTGTATTCAGTAACGCATCTCATAATAGGTTAGGGTGTGTTCTAATTCAAGATGGTAAGGCTACTGCCTATGCTTCAACACGGTTAAAGCCACATGAGAAGAATTACCCTACTCATGATTTAGAGCTTATAGCAATTGTGTTTGCTCTAAAAATTTGGAGACATTATCTTTATGGGGAGAGGTGTTATGTCTATATTGATCATAAGAGTCTTAAGTATCTTTCTACATAGAAAGAGTCAAACTTAAGATAGAGGTGATAGATAGAATTAATCAAGGATTATAACTGCCTAATTGATTATCATCCAGGAAAGACCAATGTAGGGACAAATGCACTTAGCAAAAAGTTTATGGCAGCCATTAAAGCTATGCATGTTCACCTATAATTATTGAGTGATGGTGCTCTTTTGACTGAGATACAAGTTAAGCCTAGTCTGTTATAGCAAGTGAAGGATTGTTAGTGTGATGATCATAGATTGATGAGTGTTATAAGTGCTATCTAAGAAGGGAAGCTGGTAGAGTATGAGATTAAGGGAGATGGTTGTTTGTACTATCATGACAGGATTTGTGTGCTAGATGTGAAAGAGTTAAAGAAGTAAATTCTACAAAAAAACTCACAATGCTCCTTACACTATGCATCCTGGTAGCACTAAAATGTATCAAGATTTCAAGCTTTCTTATTGGTGGCTAGGCATGAAGAGGGATGTGTCAGAGTATGGAACCAAGTGCCTTGTCAAAAGGTAAAGTCAGAGGATTAAGTTCTTTCTGGATTGCTTTATCCTATAGCAATTCTAGAATGTAAATGGGATAGAGTCATGATAGATTTCATGGTTGGGTTACCTATGACAAGGAGTAGATACGATTCAGTTTGGGTGGTTATGGATTGTTTGACCAAGACTGCTCATTTTATACTAGTGAAATTGGAATACTCCATGGAGAAGCTAGCAATGCTCTATGTGGATGAGATAGTCAGGTTGTATAGAGTGCCAATGTAGGCACTGGGTTTCTGGGGCTCCAATGTTCTAGATTGACAAATGATGATGAAAGGACAAAAATCTTGATAAGTAGGGATATTTAACATCTACTTTGAAGATCTCAAAGTTTTCTTTAAAAATTTTAATTTAAGTCTTAACCCAACTCGAAAATCTCGTGATGCAACTCGAAACGTGAGAAAAATAGGTGTCTGTGGTTGGTTGAGGGGTCAAGCCTATAGGCCGAAGCTCAATACCAAACATTGATGCCGATGGGGGTGCGGGGGCTATAGATTAGAAAAAAAATCAAAAGTTTTGGAAAATGACCGTTTTCATCGAAATGGCTGTTACAGAGGGGAAAATGGTTATTTTGGCAAAAATAGCCTTTTTTGCCTTGGGATTTTTGTATAAATACTGAAAGTGGATTTTCTAAAATGGAAGCGCTTTTCTCAATATACGTGCACCAAAAACTTAAAAAACACATTTCAAGCACTATTTTCAAAATTTTTAAAGATTTTCTGCACAATTTTCTAATCTTTTTGAGATCTTTTCTGAAGGAAAATATACAGGGTGAGTCGACCAACCTTTTCCTATTTCTTTTATTTTTCTTTCTCTTTTATCCATCTACCAATTAAATGTGATAACTTATTTGTACATTATTTTTGTTATATTTACTTAATTTTTATTTCATTTTATTTCTATTCATCTGTCCATTTTACTTCATATACTAACATCTTAATTTTAATTGTGATGCGAGTTATTTGATTTATTAAGACCTAAATATCTTTTCTTTCTACCATTTCATTAAACACCGAAGAAGTAGCCCTTTACCATCCTTTTATTATTTTTATTTCTTATTGCTATTGTTTTTACTCTTTATTTTCTTTCTTTTCTTTTGCTTATTCTCTTTATCATTGTTCATTTTATTAGATTGTATTTTAGGATATTTCAAATGTAATTTTTATTTTTATTTTCATTTAGTTAGAATGTATTTTAGGTAATTGCCATGTAATCTATTTTCATTTTTTATTATTTCCCTATATATTCTATAAATGTTTTAATAGGTAAAAAATGATTTTTACACGTTGTAA
>CANXYI010700552.1:0-15815 GCA_948208565.1 Hura crepitans
TATATATATATATATATATATATATATATAATGGTGATTCTAATTTGAGATATAAAAAGAACTGATATCTTAATTATGTAGTTAGTTTAATGATAATCTTAAGTATGTAGAATGTTTTTATGATGCTTTAAAGAATGTGGCCTTCTATTTGTGGTGGCCGAATGTTGCTTGATATGGCCTAATTATTGGTTTTGATAATTCATAAATTGTTTTATGTATCATGTTGTAAATATGATAATTGGTATGATGTAACATCATAAGTTGGCCGAATGGCTTAAACTTATGTGAAGACCTTATTTTATGTTTAGTACATAAGTCTCCTAGACATAATTTGTGCATGTTATTCTTGAGAAAAGAAACTCAATTTTGTAAACAAATTTTTATCTATATGATGATTATGTGAGATAGTTCCCTAATACAAATCTTTTTATCAAGATGAGTACTTTATATCATTATACTTAATAAGTAAAAGCATTATGTGCAAATGAGGTATAATGATACACATATATGGCTTGGCCAAATGGATAATTAAGTGGTTATGGTACTTTGAGCACTTAACAAGCATAATCAAATTTATAATGCAAGTAAGATGCTATAACATAAAAAGTATTCATGTATAAGTATGCCATATGGTTTGTTATAAAAAGTAAACTATGAATAATTATTAAGTCTTCTTAAATCAAGCTTAAGATATAGAAATAAACATACGTACAATAATACCCCATATTTTTAGACAACCTAGATTGGATAGGTTGATCAGTCAACTAGGAAGATATAATAGCTATTAAGGTACCCTCAGGTACAATACAGGCCTTTAAGCAACCATGCAAGCCTTCAAGCAACATGTTGGCCTTCAAACACCATATAGTCCTATTATCTATTTTGGTTAGTTGTCTTCTAGGTATAGGCATAAATGATAATTTAATGTTTATAAATAAATTATGGCTATGTAAAAGTGAGGAAAAGTCATAACTTAGTGGTAATTGATAAATAATGTTATGGTTAACATGTGAGAACATCTAATATATGTGTAATTTTTTATATTGGCTTACACGTATAAAAGCTAAAATTTATGTTGCACACTTTCGAAACATAAACAAGCTTTCCTTTTATTTAGACTATTGTAATTGCATGTGTGCATGAGATTATGCATAAGTTTTGTTGAGTTCACCACTAAGCAATTGCTTAGTGCATCATCTTCATGTTGTGATGCATAGGTTAAAGAAAGTACATTAAAGTTAAAGCCTTATTTTCTAGAATGCTAATCAAGTGAAGATCATTTTGATATTTTTGTTTTCTTTGTATAATTAGAGATATACTCTTCTAGTAGCACTCTTGTATATTTGAGGGATTGGGCCTAATCTATGCTGTAATTAATTTTGTAACTCTTTTAAAATAGTATTGTAAATTTCTTATTAAGATTCTGTGATGTTGTTTGACTTGTAAGATATCTCCCTCTTATGCATGCTTAATGTATGTTGAGATTAAGTTTGTGTTGAAGGGTCAGATAGACCTAGATATGGATGTGTTATTTGGTGAGATATTAGAAGTGTTGTTTTGTGTGGGTTACTATTTAAGATAGTGTCTCGGCACAACTGTTATACTGTTGGGTTTTTAACTTAAGGACTCCATTAGTAAACTTTGTAAACAGTTTTTGAAAACTCGTATTTTTATAACTACATATATGTAAAATATATTTTAATCACAATTAATAAGGTTTTTATTAATACGATTTTCATAAGAGTAATTAAGATATCGCCATATGTGTCGTTCTTTATTTTGGTTCGGTGATTGAATCGGATAAATGGGCATCATGTATAATTGATAGCTAGATTTTTAATTTAGTAGTGATAGGATTTCCTTTTTATTGTTCTTATACAAATTCCAAAATAATTGATGACTTTAATATTTCTTTAAATATTGTAATGTTTTCACAATTAATCACTATATAATCATCCATAAGAGAAACTTTTAAGTAAAAAGATCTTAACTTCACCTACTTATTTACATAATCCTATGCTAAAGAATACTAATACCTTATAATGAATATCAAAACAAACATGTATATTATTAATTTTTATTATTATGATTTAGAATTTATATTGTGGTTACTAGCATAGTACTTAAACAAAGTACTTCTTCAAACGATTTACTTTTACTAGCTCTTAGAATTCATTGCCTTTTATATGAAACAACTTTGTAGCTCCATTCTATTGGTTTCTATGGACTCATACATAGTGGAAATAAAACATCCACAGAACCCCAGAAAAGGTTGGATCATCAAAAAATTGAAAAAAAAAATTATTTAATTAAAGGAAATCACAAAATAAGAATTTATCGTAAATTCTCTACATGATTCCAACATGGAGCTTTCCTTTTCTTTTTCTCTTCTTACTGGGTTATTAAAAACCACAGTGATCCTTAATTGAGAACACCTCCAAGGTAATCCACACAAGAAGTTCTTAGAAGAGAGCAACTTCAAAATCCAGGTGGTAGTAGGATTTTCAAGCAGATGAAGGAAGAAAAAGAAATTTAGGTGTTTTCAATGGTTCTATACAAGCATTTCTACTATAGAAAATGCATGTACGGTGGCTATAGATATAAAGATTATTTATACTTTAAATAAACCCTTTTTAGGTTAGATTTTGACACTTAAAATCAACCCTAAGTCGGACTAGAATGGACCCACCAATTGGGCCCCTTTCTGTCTTATGCGCATAAGCCTTTTATTGGGCTTATGACCAATCTTTTTTGGCCCCACTTTCATTAATCCTATGTGACACTCATAAGCCCTATTTTGGATTAATAATTACCCTAATTTAAGACCTTTTAAATGCCCATAAAAAATCAGATACAAAAATAATTAAAATTTAGACTCAACAAAGCCCAAGTCCAAAAACCCTAATTTTCTCTACTTCTCATTTACAAGTGGGACCCAAGCCTATTTGTTTATTTCTTCTTCTTAATCATCTTCTAATAATATCTCATATCTTTAGAACATTCAATCTCATTGAATTTTCCTCAAACTCCTTTTATGTGTGTGACCCTATGGGTTTTCAGAACAGCTTAGCAGTACATAATGATTAAAGTCCTAGTCTAAGTGGGGCTCTGTAGATTCAATCTTATTGAATGAATATCAATTCATTAATTGATATATAACTTGTATACAAGTCAAGAGAGGTATCTAGCCATGAAACATGATTATCCAAGTGTTAAAAAGTCAAGTGTTTTGATTTAACCCTTCCATATACAGTTACGATGCAATAAACTCCTTTCACCATCTTTTATCCCATCCAATTTATAGTATAGACTTGTTTCAACTCAAAGTTTAACTAAATATGTCTAATTAAGCCCTGGATATATTATTCTAATAATTTCATCTTTATTCCAAAATTGCCTTTGTGAATCCCATTCACACATGGCATCTTACTTTGGTCAAAGATTCCTGAATAAAGATTACTCATTAGAACTATGAGATAAACTCCCCATTATAATCTAGGGTGGTGAATCCTTTGTTGATTACTACCTAATCTAAAAATAAGCCATGACATACCCAAGCACCTCGCTATGTATACTTCTTATTCGAAGTAAAAGCCTTAGAGTCAAAGTATGTCACTCTACATTTATGATAGTTAGTGATCTCAAGTTTAAGGATACTTGCACCACTGATGTAATGAGATACTTTCACTAACATAGATTAAGTAACCATGTGAAGATCTCATGGCGGGTTTCCAATGTACTTACTTCCTAAGTAAGCATCCACATGTTAACTCCAAGCATCTCTATGCTCATAGCTTTTGAGAAGTACTACTTAATTAAATCAAAAAGTATAACATATGTTCATTTATCCATATTAACAATGTCTCATCTTGTTAATACTATGATTAGGGATATTTAGGTATATCAATTTGCATGCAATAAGAATCTCGCATTATGAACACTTCATGATTTCCTCTACATTGTGATTTTAGACTAAAAACTTTATAACATGGTTTAAGACATTGCAAACAATTATAAGTAATATATAAAAGTACCATGATATAAAGTGAAATGCCTTTTACACTAATTCATAAGGTTTATACACATGAATATAACCATATTACATAAGCTCTAGGGCATACATCTAACACATTCTTCAAAAAATGCTTTACCAAACATAGACCTTTCCAATTAGGCTTAAATTTACCCCCTAGATCTTATAGAGTTGGTTTCATTTACTTTTAGACTAAATCCCTTTCCTTAATCTTATAAGGCTTAACCCTTTTATTAAAAATCCTTACCATCCTTTTTTGCTAAAGTTGATTGTGATACAAGGCTTTTAACCATCTTTCATTTAATAAAGCTAATTTCTCATGTATGTTTCATACCCATTCTGCTTCAGGGATATTAGTGTCAAGGAGAACCCTTAGGGATTTAATCTTCAGCTCTATCAGTAGTACAACTTCTATTCTGTATACTAATAAATATGGGGCCACTCTCATTGATGTTTTAACTATTGTTCTATATCCCTATAAGGCAATGGGCAACTTCTCATCATAATCTTTGTAATTCTCTACCATTTTAGCCAATATTGTCTTTATAGCCTTATTTGTAATCTCTACTGCTCTATTGGCTTAAGGTCTATGTGAGGATGACTTATGGTGTCAAATTTTATATCTTTTAAATTTATTCTTGGTTTATCTTTGGAATTAGATATCATTATTACATGATGAGGTACCCTATATCTACAAATGATTTGGTTTTTTATAGACTTCCTCATTTTCTTTGCCCCTAATTGGCTAAAAGACTACCCTTCGACCCATTTAGAGAAATAGTTTATGGCTACCATAATGGATTTATGCCCATTTTAATTTGGGCTTACTTCTTCTTAAGCTAAGAAAGGTAAAAGTAATGATAGATTATGAAGTTCTATTAGAGGTATGTGATTAAAGTTTGCATGAATTTGATAATTGTGACATTTCTTGATAAACTGAAAGCAATTGGCTTCTATAGTACTCCAATAATACCCTTGCCTTATTATCTTTTTTGCTAATGCTACTCAGTGCTAACTTATCTTTCACACTAATCCTTTCAAGTAGCTTTCCATCCTTTAGGTAGTTCTTAATGTCATAGTACCAAAGGTGATTATCTATACCTCTATTTATCTGAGAAACTTCTACTTGTTTTAACTCATAAAATGGAGAAGAAGAAAAGTTATATTTATAGGTGGTGATTTAGATTTAACCTTAAGTTTCCATATGATGGCTAAGCTCGCTAATGAGTCTACCATTTGGTTTTCTTCCCTAGGGAGGAAGTGAGATTGCAGTAAGGTGAACTTTTAACTTTTGTCTTATATTATTAACTACATTAACATAAGGTTTTAACTTCTCCTCTTTTATCTCCCATTTTCCTCCTACTTGATGGGTGACTAGCATTAAATCTCCCATACTTCAACATCTTTTATTTCAAGAGCAACAAGGGATTCTAAACCAAATAGAGACACCTTATATTTAGCCATGTTATTTGTTACTTTAAACATAAGCCTTTTTGCTAGTGGAATAGGTTCCTTTTCAAATGACACTAAAATTATCCCAACTTTGACTATATTTTGGTTCATCATTTTATCAAAGAACATTTGACATCCTTGAACACTAATTGCCTCTAGGTGCTCATCTAGGAACTTTATTTCCTAGTTTGAATTGTTGTTAATAGATTGTTAGGCTAGAATTTTTGCTACTACCCTCCCTTTTATTGTCTTTTTGTGACATACTCATATTTCTATAATACCACTGTCCATTTTGCTAACTTGCCTAAAAGTGAAAAAACTGAGTATAGGTATTTCAATGGGTTAGACTTGGTAACACAATCACTTTATAGGATTGGAAATAATGCTCTAGCTTTTTAATTGCATAGAAAATGGTGATACATGGATTTTCTACCTTGGGACACTTAACTTCATATGGTAGATATTTTTTACTGAGATAGTAAATAGCATTTTTTACTCCCTTATTATCTTTTTGTGTAAGCATTGCTCCTACTACTTCTCTTTTTATTACCAAATAGTATGTGAGGTTTCCCTAGCTATGGTGGTTATAGAATAGGAATTGATAGCAAATAAGCCTTAATTTTATCAAATGCCTTTTGACATTCATCTATCCACTATTAGTTGATTCTTCTTTAATAACTCAAAAGGTTCACATAGACTTCTGAGGTTAGCAATGAACCTTGAGATACATTGAAGTTTTCCTAAGAACCCTTTTATCTTGATTTTAGTATTAAGCATGGGCATTTCTTAGGTGGCTTTCACCTTTTGAGGGTCAACTTTAATTCTCATTTGACTTGCTACATATCCTAAAAGCTTTCCAAATGTAACTTTAAATAAACACTTTTAGGGTTAAGTTGTAAATTATATTTTTCAACCCTTGTTAGGAACTTTTCTAACACTTCAACATGTCCTCCCTAAGTTTTAGGCTTAACAATCATATCATCTACATACACCTCTACTTCTTTATGTATCATATCATGGAATAAAGTAGTGGCCATACATTATTAAGTAACACTAATGTTTTTCAACCCACATGGAATAACCTTATAGTAATAAGTTCCCTATTTTGTGATGAAGCACTCTTATTTTATCTATAATTGCCACAAGGATTGGGTTATACCTTGAGAATCCATTTACCAAAGAACATATCGTGTGTAAAGTAGTATTATCGATAATAATGTTTATGTATGGGAGAGGGGAACCATCTTTCGAGCAAGCTTTATTCAAATCCTTATAATCTAGACACATTTTTACATAACCATCTTTCTTAGGTACTAGTACTATATTTGCTACCTATATAGGGAATTCTACTAAATATAAAAAGTTAGCCTTTATTTTCTTTCTAACGTTTTCCTTAATTTTGGTGGCCCATTCTAGTCTCATCCTTCACAACATTTGCCTAACAAGTTTGGAATTTAGGTAAGTTTGAATGAAATGTTAGGTAATGTCACGATCTATACTAGGCATATCACTATAGATCCATGCAAAAACCATTTTATGCTTTTTCAACACATTTTCTAGGGATTTCCTTTCTTTAGGTGACAAGTCTATGCTAGTAATGTTTGCTTAGGATTTTGGTTATCTCCTAGATAAATTCTAATGCACTAATGGAATTAATTTTTAACATGCCCATTAGATATTGATCATAAAGTAGAATGCCATTAAGCAAGATGTTAAACAAGCAAAATTAGAATTTATTTTATTTATCTTAGACGTAAAATGGTTATCAAACAAATCTAAAGATAAAAAAAGAAATCATTTAAAGGCTATCTATTATACTATCTAATTTTTCATCTATAAATCTCAAAGAAAAAGCTATAACCATGTCACGCATCAAAATCTCCTCCTTGGGTACTTGCCCTTCTAAAGTCAAATGATCCAACTTTAAGATTTCTTCATCATTTTCCTTTAGCTTTTCTTACCTCTAATTCACTATGAAATTTGCAAAGATTTGAAATCAGAGCTTAAATATGCCATTGACTTATATAGGTTCAAATGGGCAGTATAAGAACTACCACTACTAAAAAAGAAATAACTTGACTTGTTTCCTTGCTTAAGTGGCTTGCCTTTCTCTTTATATCATAATTCTAGTCTATGCATTTGCATTTTGACATCTGGTAAGGTGAGAATTCCTTTGCCATTCCTTCCTAAACCCATCCCATGAAATAAAATCAACTTTTTCATTATACTTGAGATGTAAAGGTTTATTTCATCCTCATATATCAGGGCTGCCTAAAATCCCAAAAGTAGAGGTTGGTTGAGGTTCAAGCTGGATACGATGTCTTATACATTTGAGTCTTTTATCTCTACCACTTTTTTATTTAGGGAAAATTTTATCATTTGGTAGAGTGTAGAGGGATTTCCACTAAGCTTATGAAACCATAGACATTTAAAAAGTATTATAAAAGTGATAAGTATGTCTAAAACAATAAAGGTGCTTCACTTTCTATTAGGCTAACTTTTATAAGAGTAGTAAAGGTTCCTTCAGTTGAATTTAGTATCATCATAAGCCCTGATTGCTATGTCAAAATCTCTAGATCTTCCTTTCTCAAATTAATGGTAGCCATAAATTTATAACTTAAAACACTGATGGCTGAACCATCATCTACCATAGCTCAAGTAGTGCATTTCCCCTTTATCTCAGCTTGGATGTAAAGAGACCTATTATGATCCATTCCTTCCATTAAAAGATCCTTGTCAGGGAAAGATATAAGGCCCATTATCTTATTCACAATCGAGTTAAATACCTCTTCGTTGTGGTGGTAATCTTTGTACTTAATACATCTTAAGCTTTTACCAAAGCTTCCTTATACTTTTTAGAGGCCATTAAAAGATCCATATGCCTATGTTCGCTTAAGTTTTCTTTGACTTCTTATGGACTATATCTTTTTTTTATTTTTTTAGAAGGGAGTCCTCTTTACTTGCTTCCTTATCTTTCTCTTTCTTATTGTAAAATCTCCTACATATAGTAATTCCCTTAATATCGAATGCTTTATTATCACTTATTTCATCCTAAAAGGTAATAGTGTTAACTTCCTCATCATAATCCCAAATATTAAGATGTACAGTGGACACCCTTTCTTCATTTGCTTTTATCTCAACAAATGAATTGATGACATACTTTTCTTACAAGCCTAACCTAGCCATCAATATACTCTAGAGAGGTAGAATCTTATTATGCTTCGGCAAATGATTTTTCTTGGTGCTCGATTGATTCTTTCTTAGATGTATAAGAGTTTTGTTATTTATCACATCTTAAACTATATAATGTAATCAAGCACAATCATCTATATCATGCCCTTTACCTTTGTGAAACTCACAATTCTAGTTAGAAGGGAGGGGATTCGATGGTAGTCTAAAAGCTAATGGCATAAAAGGCTTTTCTTCTTATGTTTTTCCAAAATCTTTAACAACAGCTTACTTAGGTCAGAGAATCCATAGTTCTTAATAGCACGGATGTCCACAAATTTTTGGTTAGAGGACCCTAAACTAGAGTTGCTCTTTTATGTTTGCTTCTTCCTACTCTCCATGTCTTCAACTTTTAAAGTAGCATCATACACTTCAAGGAATGTCTTTAATAAAAGATATTAGAGCTTGTTGGAGATGTAGATGAGTGTGTTCTTAACTACTATTCTCACTTTACCATTTTCCATTTAGGCTACCTTATTCTTTTATCTTAAGAGAAAGTCCATAAAGCTCTCAAAAGTTTGTGATCATAGAAAGAGATTTCAATGTTAATGTTAATTGCATATTGCTTAGTGAATGCCCTAACCAACTCAATCCAATTTTGATCGGTGGATTCATCTAACTTATGGAACCACTTGATGGGTGTCCTTTCTAATGATAAGACAAAAAAATTAGTAATATGGTTCTGACTTAGTCTGGTGGTACCTATAGTGGTATCATATTTCCTAATGTGTATTTTAGGTTCTCCCTTTTCATTAAATTTAGTTATTCTAGCATTTTAAATTTATTTAGGAGTCCCTGTTGTCCAAATATAACAAAGGATTTTAGGTATTCCAAAACACAACTTTTGTCACCATGAACCATTCTCTTCAGCTTATTTATTTCTTGCTTCACTTCAGTAATAACCTCTTGCCATGTAACCCTAACTTCTTGATATCTCTTCTGATTGACACAATCCTCAATCTTCAAAATTGCCTCCCTATTTAGCCACCCTCTTTCTTTTATCTGTACTAGCCTTACCATTTCTTACACTTAAGCTATTTTTAATTATAGTAAACCTAACATTCATCTTTTCTTCAAGCATCTTGGTGTAAGAATCAAGGACTTAGGCTAAGAACTACTTCAAATCATCACTAATAAATATGGTTTTAAGTGGTCTAGATGGGATAACAGGTGTGTTTCTAATTAATCATCCATTTCTATCCCTAGTCCAAGTAAGTAAAGAGCCAAATGTATCTGCATTGTTGTACTTTCTTTTAGAAAACTTATAGCCTAAGTTTTGACTATATGTATGCATGAGTGATGTGGCATAGCACAAATAACCCTTCTAACCTTATTACTCCCTCTCAAGGTATGAGTAGATCTATCTTAGGTTAGGTTTTAATTCGTACATCGCCTGGGGTATGCGAATTCTACTTATACTAAATTTTCTATGGGATTTGACCTTTTATTAGTTAAATCCATTTTGATGTAAGTTATAGCCTTTCCTCTATTTGAAAAAGGCATTTTTAACTTTCCTTAGAATTTTAAAGGGTTATAATAGATTTCTACTAGAACTTGACTAAGTAAGTTCAAACCAATCATAATAAAGGGGTTCCTAAAGAATAGATCAAGGTTTCATCTTATATGAGGTTCATGTTAGACTCAACAGGGAAGGCTGGTACCCACTATTCATAGAGCCATATAAGTCGCATTTCATGGTATCCTTAAAGGTATACTTGTGTAGTTTTTAATGTAATATAGGTCCTAAAACATGAACTGAAGTATAAGTTTTTAGTGCTAACCATAGTTTCAAAATTGTGATATTACATCTCCTTACTGAAATCATCACTATGAGTAAAGTAAGCTAACAACAAGAGTTAAGAGTCACCACTCAAGGCAAAAAAAAGAATTAATGAGGTTAGTGTAAGTATTTTAACCCAAGATAAGGACTAAGTCATTGATTATCAAAGAACTAGGTTCATAGTGACACTTAATCAATCATAAATCTAGTAATTCATATGTGCTCTCTATATTACTCAGTAAAACCATGATTTTATAATGTAATGCAATATCCTAAGATCTAAAATTCACATCATACATAAAAGCAATATAATTGTAATGAAATTACATAAAAAAAATTCATAATAATGAACAATATGATGTTTTCATTAATATAACTACTTTTATATGCATCTTAATCTGCATGTAATTGCACCATCACTTATATAAGATGTAATAAACATGATTTCTACTTGAAAATTTGGATCTAATAACTATTATCATATGAATAATAATTGAAATCATGTTCATGATATTAGCTTTTGTGTAAGGAAGATATGTAATTATAATTTTATTGGAAAATATTATTTTAAATGTAAGTTATCATATTAAACTAATGAAAACATGATTTTTATGATGAATAATAAAGATTCTAGCTTTCAAACCTTACCAATATTGATGCATCAAGTAAAAAAAATGATTTCATGATGGAAGAAGATAGAATTTGTGGGAAAACTCTTTCTAGAGCTCTCTTGGATGGAACTAGCCCTCTCAAACTAATTTTAAACTATCTAACTCTTATGATATTTTGATTTTATGATATTAAAATATTGAAGCTCTCAAGAACTGATGAAAAGCTCTCAAGCAACTCTTTCTCTTAAATATTATATGTATTAAGTGTCCTTGATTATAATGAGGTAGAGGCTATTTATATGTTCTAGTCTAAAGTGTTTAAATCCTTTTTTAACTCTAAATAGGGTGTTTAGTCTGATCAGAAGCTTAGTGACATGATTCTAGTAGAAAAGTGTAGTTCAAAAGCTTTACTACTTAGGTTAGAATAAAATTTATGCTTTTTTATCAAGTTCTAGAAAAAACCACTATATGAAGTATGAAAATACTATGTAAATGGTAGGAACAATCATGCAGTGCTTTACTTGGTTTAGGAAATCATTGTGTTATTTTGAGCTAAAGGTAGGCCTAGTAAACTATTTTCTATAGTTTTCTCTTTCATATTTGCCTCTAAAGATCATTTCTATGTCCTATACATATCCTCAACTATTATAAACTATATCTTAACTCTTTCTCCTTAGTGGTAAAATGACTATTTTATCCTTGAAGAAAATTCCCACTTTTCCATTATTCTTTCATTAAAAAAATGTCAATTCACTTGAGTTGCTTCTCTAGTTATCATCATCGAACATTTTAAAATTTAAGGATGATGAAGCTAGTGCATAAAAATACATAATTATAGTATTTAAAGATGCTCAATAATAGCTAAAGAAATAGCTCAAGTAAATTGAATTTTTGTGATGAAAGAATACTGGATGGGAGTTCTCTTTAAGGGTAAAGTAGTCATCTCACCAATAAAGTGAAAAAGAATCAAAAATAAGTTTAGAATAGTTAAGAAATATGCATAGTACTTAGAAATGGTCTTTAGAGGTCAACATAAGTGAGAAAACCAAAGAAAAAAGTTAACTGGGCCCATTTTTAGCTCAACATAACACAACCTTTTCCTAAATCAAGGAAACCATCACGTAATGGTTCCTACCATCCATATGACAGTTTCATCATCCAAGTGATATTTCTTTCTAGAACCTAATAAAAAAAGTTTAAATTCTATTCTAATCAAACTAATTAAGCCCTAGAATCATATTATCTAACTAGAATTATGTCATCAGGTTTCTGCTTGGCCTAAACACCCAATTTAGAGTTGGGAAAAGTTCTAAACACCTTAGATTCACATATATAAATAGCCTTCCCCTTTTCATAATCAAGGATGCATACAATATACAATATTCAAGAGAGAGAGTTTCTTTAAGCTTTTTTTAGTTCTTAAGAATTTTAATATTTTTCATTCATTGATTCATAATATTATTTGAAGAGATTAGACAATCTAGGATTAGGGCAAGAATGCTAGTCAAATTTGAAGGAGTTTTAGAAGGAGTTTTCCTATAAATTCGGTGTTCTACCATCACAAATTCATTCGTTTACTTGAGGCATCATAATTAGTAAGTTTTAAGGGCTAGAAGTTGCATTATTCATCTTGAAAAATATTTTTTTCATTAGTTTAATATATTTAGTTGCATTTAAAATCATGTTTTCCATATAATACAATTGAATTTTTTATTATTCCCTATGGATTTTATTTTGAACTTTCTTTATATGACTTCACATGATAATAGTTGTTAAATTCACATTTTTTAGTTACAATCATGTTTTTCAAGTCTCATATAAGTAATAGTGCAATTACATAAGGATTATGATATATACTAAAGTAGTTATGTTATTGAAAATCTCATATTGTGAATTATTATGAATTTTTATGTAATTGTATTATAATTATATTGCTTTTATGCATGATATGAATGTTAGATCTTAAAAATATTACAACGCATTAAAAAAATCATATTTTTACTAAGTAATATGGAGGACACATATGAATTACTAGATGTATGATCAATAAGTGCCACCACAAACTTAGTTCTTTAATGATCAATGACTTGGTCCCTATCTTGCGTTAAAACACTTATGGGAATCTCATTGATTTTTTTTATCTACATTGAGTGGTGACTCTTAACTCTTATCGTGAGCTTACTTCACTCACAATGGTGACTCTATAAGGGAGAAGTAATTTCACACTTCTCAAACTATTGTTAGCACTAAAACCTCATACACCAATTCATATGTTAGAAGTTTATTTATAACCTTCTTAGAATGTTAAAGAAAGTTTGAAATCCTTCTTTTAAAAGGAGACAAGGTTATAACCTATTTCAAGATGGATTTAACTAATAAAAGTTTAAATTCTATAGGAAATATAATATATGTAGAATTCATATATCCTAGTTAATGTGTGAATTAAAACATAACTTAGGATAAATTTTTGCTTATACCTTGAGAGGAAGTAATAAGGTTGGAAAGACAATTTGTGTGTACCATAAAACTCTTTATGCGTACAAGTAGTTAAAACATAGGCTATAAGTTTTCTAAAAAACAATCATAATGTAATTACAATAGGTTCTCGACCTATTTGGACTAAGGATAGAAGCAAACGATTGAATTGGAACACTTCTATTGCTTCATCTAGCTTACCTCACATAATGTCTATTAGTGATGATTTGAAACAATGCTTAATTGATGTCCTTAAAGCCCATACAAAAAAACTAGAAGAGAAGTTAAATGCTCAGTTTACTACCATTAAAAATGGCCTAAGAATAGGCAAAGGTATGACTAATTAGGATAAAAGAAAGAGAATAGCTAAAAAGAAAGGTATTTTAAAGACATTAATTATTATGTCAAGTAACAAAAGATAAAAAAAAAAAATTAAGGCTGCACAGCAAAAGGTTAGCGCCAAGGTAAAACAAAGGATAGATAAGCTAAAAGTAATGGTCGAGGAGTATAAAAGTTTTACTTTAGGAGATTTGAAGTCTTTTTCTATATTTAGAAGGAAAGTGTAAGCTGGACAAAGCTCACGATAATAGGGATTATTAGGAGTCACCACTCAATGTAGATCGAGAACTAATAAAATTAGCATAAGTGCTTTAACCCAAGATAGAGGCCAAGCCATTGATCATCAAAGAATTGGATTCATGGTTGACACTTAATAATCATTATGTCTAATAATCAGTATGTTTTCTCTGTATTAACTAGTGAAAGTATGCTCTCTAATGTAAAAATGCAATTTCTTAAAATCTAAATTCACATTAAGCACATAAATGATATAATTATCATAAAATATACTGTAAATTAGTAATAAAATATGATAAGAAACTTCAATTGATGTAACCACTTCAATATACAATATAGTTCTCCTATAATCATGCTATTATTCATATATAAGTTGAAAAACATGTTTATGATTTGAAAATATGATTTTTACTACTATTATGCATATAAAGATTAAAAATGAGTTTTTTTCAAAATTAGCGACATATCTTATGAGAAATCCCATTTTTATGCATCTAAGCCTATGTATATGATTAAAACACATTATTATGATAAAAAAATGACTTTTAGTCCGTAGGAATTACCAGTAGCAAAGCTTCAAGCTTAGAATGAATTGCTCACAAAGGAATGCCGAGCTAGTAGGTTGACTCTCCTCTTAAATGGGATGATGTCTTCTAAAGATTCAAAATATTTTGAATTGATACAAAATATTTTCTACTGCTCAAGAACTTAGTAGTGCTTTTAAGGATTTCAAGAAAACACTCGATTTGAGCAAATTCTTAAATTGTATGATTGATTGATGATTAATTCTTATCTTTAAGTGTTAGTTTGGAAGGTATTTATAGGTGTTGATCCTAGGGAGTTTTATTCACTTTTAGCATCTACTTTCTGCTATTTCAAGTCAATTAAAATGTTTGCGATTTAATTTTACTTGAATTTTATGTTTCTAAAGTCCAAGAGTTTAGATCACCTGACTATTTGAAATAGTCACGCTATGGTTCTTTTAAGGGGTTGTGATTTTGGGTGCTTTTTTAAGGCTCATAGGTGGGATTTGTTCTCTTACTCTTTTGCTTCTCTTTTTTTAGGAGTATTCCTAAGTCTTTTTGTCTTCTCTCTTTTCTCCCTAAGATTTAATGATTGTCTTACCCTTAGGTATGATTTTTCCCTTCTTTAATATTCCTTTTATGTCAATTATCCATTTACTTGATTTATGACTCTAGTGATCATCATTTAGCTCTTTGGGATTTAAAAGCCAATGTTTATGGTTGCCCCTCTTTTAATGAAATTTGCAACATATGGAAGTGTGGTGCAAATTTTATAAAAAGTTTTTTATGCAAGCCATATATGAGATAAAGTTAGAGATACTTACCTGTGTTTTTACTTAGAGTTTTAATGCTTTGCCCTATACCACAAACTTTATTCACAATTTATCCTCCGTCTTAGATTGTTGATGGTTTGTCCTCCATCTCGAACTATGATGATGGTTTGTCCTTTGTCTCAAATTGTGTCTAAGATATTGTCTATTTATCCTATGACTCAAACTGTGATTGGGATATTGGTGATTTGTCCTACGCCTCGGAGTGTGATAGAGATATTAGGTATCTGTCCTTTTCTTATGCTTGAGGGGTATTTTAGTCTTTTCATCTCATTTGGATGATTTTTCTTGTAGAAGTTAGATCTT
>CANXYI010700587.1:0-29280 GCA_948208565.1 Hura crepitans
GTTCAATCAAATTAACTGAGTATACCCTATCTTAGATCATTGGAGGACAACACCTATAAACTTAGTTCATTATCCCACTCTGTCAAATCAGATTGATGAGTAGAACATTTATGTCTATAGGCTTAGGCTCTAGACCTTTATCAAGTGCTTATGCTTTGCATATGTACAAATGTGTAGAACCAAGATCTATCAAAGCCAATACATTAGAATCAAAGAGAGAAAATGTACCGATGATGACGTTGGACACCTCAATGTCCTCTCGAGCTCTAATTTCATATTAGCAAGCTAGTGCTCATGTCTCTATCCTAGCTCTCTAACTCCTAGTTCTTATATCTATCTGATCCTTCTAGCCTCTGCCAGTAGCTTGTACAGTAGCCTATGTCTCAGCTTTTATCTTTAGATAATCTCTCTTGAAATGATCCTTGGAACCATACATAAAGCATCCATTAGTCTATTTCCTAAACCAGCACTCTCCTAGGTGTCTCTTCTAGCATATCTTACATTCAGGAAGTAAATTTCTATGTATTGTCCTCAGTGTATTGGAAGCTTACTTAGAAGGTCTCGATCTACTATGTGAACCTTGACCCTGCCTTCGACCCTAGGCTTATCTTTGAGATTGGCCCATCTTCTATGACTATGAGTTCCCATAACTTTCTTTCTGTCTCTTTCCTTCAGGTGCACTATTGCCCTGTCTAGCATTTAGAGCTCTCTTATTCTTAAAGAATTGTCTCTTTTCATTCATCATTTCCTCTATTGCATAGGCCGTTGACATTAGCTTGGAGAAATATCTAATCTTTGGGTTGCCAATCTGCATTCTCAAATCTACATTTAATCCCTTCTCAAATTTCTTGTTTCTAGCTTCCTCAGTGGATATATATTCCTCGGCATATCTATTGAGCCTCGAGAAATCCTTCTCATACTCTAAAATAGTTCTATTCTCCTGCTTCAAATCTATAAACTCCTACCTTTTTCTATCTAGGTGTGTCTCTGTGATGTACCTTTTATAGAATTCCTAAAGAAAGAAATCCCATGTTAGTTCTTCAGCTGGCTTCTTCCTCTTTACTTTCTCCCACTAATAGTGTGCCTCACTTACAGTGGGTAGGCAACACATTTTAGGTTCTCGACTGGTGTACACTTCAGCTACTCAAATATTCTGATTGATTTCTCTTAACATAACTCTGCCTTTCTTGCATCATCATCTGTTGTCCCTTAAAAGTTTGTGGCTCCCATTTTATTTAATCTTTCTAAGTAAGTCTTTTAAGGTGCCACTAGTTGTACTGGAGCAAGTGGTGGTAGAGGTGTCTTAGCTATTGCTACTGTCATTTGCCTTAACAAATCCATAATCTATTACAACATGACTAGTGAAATCTATCCCTGTTCCTATGCTAGCTATACAAAATCACTCAGTGTAGGTGTACCAACACTAGCTTCTTCCTCTTAGACTACTATAAGAGCAAAACTTGTTGCCTCTTCCCCCTAATTCGGTATAGTTGATTCACTCAAAGTATATCTACAAGAGAAAACATTGTAAGCTTTATAAACAGTAACTGACATAGGTATTAACTCTTTAGACGTGTACTCATGCATAAACTACTTAGGAACACCTAAACTTAGGCTCTGATACCAAAACTTGTCACACCCTCACTTGATTCCATGAGAAAATAGATAAAGGCATAAACCTCTCCCTAAGGTCACCCATCCCCGAATTACCCTAAAGATCTATTTGTTTAACTTTTATACATTTATTCTTTAACTTACTTTGCTTTTGAAGTTTTTCCATTTTCACATTTTTTTTACATGTCATAGCATACAAAATAATTTAGAAACTTCTTTGTTTTGTTATAAAGGTTTTTATAGAAAATCGGACAGCATAATAAATGTTCGAGTAAAAATCCTAAAATTTTTCCTATATAGTAAGCACTTTTAAAACATCATACACTCATTCTCTAACTCCTAGACCCTTTGGTCCTCCAACACATCCCATCAGTATAACACATGCAAGAAAGATAAAAATCAACAACACTTAAACGTAAGGTCTCAAACCCATTTTCTTTATCATTTATGCATTCTCATTCATAACTTTCATTTCATTAGTTTACATTTATCATTTAAAGCTTTACATTCATTTATAAACAACAAAACTATTTGTAGCCCCATAACTCTATCTATACACATGAGTATATTCCCTATACAGTTAAAAGACTAAGACAAAAGTAAAATACCTAGTGACTTAGACACTTCAGCTACCAAGGCTCAACTTCTTATACGATCCTAACTTTGACATGCATATTGAAAATGCCAACACACTGAGTAAAACTCAGTGGTGAATATGAGGTAAACAGATACATGTTTTCACATTCATTCATGCAATCAATTATAGTAATTATAGCTATGGACAAAAATTAATAACTCCATTTTGATAATTAAATTATCATATGCATTAGAAATTTTGGAATAATATATCAACACAGTGTTTTACATTCATTTAATATTATTATGACCATTAACTTAAAATTAATAATTGATTTCTTTAATAGGCCTACACTAATAGACTACACCTAAAACACTGGATAATGGAATCTTGGGTGTGCAGTGGTCTACATTTTAGACCTTAACTCTAGCTGCACCTACATACTTATTTTATTACTCTGCAATGGACTAAAATGGACTTCAACTGCAGTTGCACCTACATACTTATGAAAAAAATGGTATTAAATTATTTGATCAAACCTAGTGGCTGCTCTATTCCTAGTTGATCAGTCAACCCATCCATTGGGTGTCTAACTATATGGGCCATCTATCTATTTTTTTTTGTTCAGGTAGAGGTCATTTTATTTTATTTGAATTATTTTTACTTTAATTCTTTATCTCACTTTAATGCCAAGTGATTTACATAATCACTCTTAAATGCTTATACTTTTGGTCCCTGACCCAGTTTTTATTCCATTTACGTTATATAATCATTTTCATCACCTTGCACATTTCATCCATACTTTAGCACCTTCTTAGGGCCTAAATTCTCATAACAAAATTTTATGTGTTATGTTCACCTCTCACACTTTTACATCTCATTTTTCATTATCATTTTCTTTAAACTAATTTCCTTTTCCTTATTAGCTTAATTACAAGCATATATAACCATTTCCTTGCTAATTCTTCTTGTAAATATTTTCGGCCATTCTTGATCTCATAACTTAAATTTTCATATCATGCCATTTTATTTCATTTACATGTACATTTTATAACTATATGTTAATAACATCACCACATTACTCATTTACTAATATATTAATGCACTAATCATATATATACACCTTTAATACCCATTCGGCCATTAGGATTTTTTATGTCATGCCCATTAATTTAATGCCAAATACACATATTTTAGCCATTTACATGCTAATATACATCAAATATTTCCATTATACCATAATTTACATAACACTTTCATAATATTCACATTTCCATAAAAACATTTCAATATACATTCAATAAAAATGAGCATACATATGTTTAAACATATTCACTTACCTCAAAAAGTGCATTCACCACTTGAAGACACCAAAATTAATCTTGTTTTCCCTTTCCTTTATCTTTTCCTACATAAACATATACCAAAATTTTAAAATTCCTATAAACTCCAATTGAACTATAATTGAGTCCTAATTTCACCCTTAAGCTTAGAATTATGCCTAGTTTACATCATAAAAATAAAAATTCATTTTTGACAACTTACTATTCATAGTGACACTATTTACCATAAGAGAAATTATCCCACTTAGCCATCTTTTTGATGAAATTCCACTTCTAGTAGCTTATTTATGGTTTAGAGGTAATTTTTGAGTGGTTAATTGCTTGGCTTAGTGAAGAAATGGTGGATTTAGTGAGGGAGAAAGAGGAAAAATGAGTTGGTCATGTAAACGAAGAATGTTGTCAAGAACTTAGGAATAAATGGAGAAGATGGGCTCATATGTGCATAATAGGCTTGGATGCACTTGATTCCTACTTTATTTAATTGACCTTTGGGCCCCATTTCATTTATTCTCGATTTGTATTCTTGATTTAATTTGATTTTTGCATCAAAATTTAAAAATTAATATTTCTTGTTTTAGACCTCTAAATATTATGGTCTTAATGTCAAAATTCATCATTTTACATCATTTTGCTTCTCATAAAATTTTGGGTCAAAATTCCATGTTTTTTCCTGATTGTTGCACAAATAAAATATTCTAAATAAATAGTAAATGACCTTTGAATATTGAAATTCCTTCTCTAATGAACTTATTGGAATTTTTAACCTTCACGATATTGTATTTTTGGGTTCATTCAGATACATCCCGAACCAATCATAGCACAAATTCTTTTTATCTCACTATTCACTTATTTATGGTCTGTTATGAATTATTAGTGCTGCTAAATCTTTTAATTAATTTATTTTCATTATTTTTTGGCTCGTCAAAGTTTTTTGACTAGTATTGCCCTTTTCTAGCATCTATGCAGTGCCTTACACCATAGGGAACACTATTTGTGCCTCAGAAAGTACTCTTCATGAAACTGTGTTTCATGAGCATTACAGTCTTTCCCTTGCTCAAGTTGTGTGAGGATAGGCACTTCAGTTAACATCACTTTAAACGTATCAAAACTTACTTCGCAATTGTCATCTTAGAAAAATTTCACATCTTTTCTAAGCAATCTTGTGAGTGGTATGGCTATCAATTAAAATCTTTTCACAACTCTTCTATAATATCCAACGAAACTTAAAAAAACTATGAATCTTTGTCATGTTTCTAGATGGCTTCCACTCTATCACTGCCTTCACTTTACTCAAATCCACTCTGATCCCCTTTGCTAATGCAATGTGTCCCAAGAGAGACATCTCTGTCAATTAGAAGTCACACTTACTCAATTTTGCATAAAGTTATTTCTCTCTCAGTATCTATAATACCATTCTCAAGTGCTATTCACATTCCTCCTTACTCGTAGAATATACTAGAATATCATCAATGAGACTACAATAAATTGGTCTAAGTAAGGCTTAAAAATCCAGTTTATTAAATCTATGAATGCTATCGGTGCATTAGTGAGCCCAAATGGCATCACTAAGAACTCATAGTGCTTATATCTCATTTTAAATGTAGTTTTCAGAACATCACTTTCCTTGATTCTCAACTGGTAATAACTCGACCTCAAGTTAATCATTGAGAATTCACTTACTCCCCTAAGCTAATCAAATAAGTCATCAATTCTAGGTAATGGATACTTGTTTTTCATTGCCATATTGTTCAACTGCCTATAGTTAATGTATAACCACAATGATCTATTTTTCTTTTTCACAAATAGCACCAATTCTCCCTAAGAAGAAACACTAAGTCTAATAAACCCCTTGTCTAACAACACTTGCAATTGGACTTTCAACTCTTTAAATTTTGTAGGTGCCATCTAGTACGTAGTAATAGATACTAGTGTGGTACTAAGAAACACCTCTATCTCAAACTCATGTACTCTATATGGTGGTAATCCTTAAAAATCCTTAGGAAAAACATCTAGAATTCTAATACCACAGGTATCTGATCAATCTTTGGAGAAGAAATACTTTGAGTATCAATGACATTAGTAAGATAGGCCTCATATCCCATCTGGATAAACCTCTATGCTATTATGGCTGATATGAGATTGGGCAGAGAATCACTTTCGCCTAAGATAATTACTTCATTTCCTTTGGCAGCCTAAAGAGTAAGCATTTTTTGTTCATAGTCAACCATTACTTGATGTTCAGATAACTAGTCCATGCCTAAGATCACATCGAACTTATGGAATGAAAGTTCGATAAATTTAGCTGAGAATACCCTATCGTGGATCATCAGAGGACAACACCTATAAACTCGATTCACTATCAAACTATGTTCAATCAAATTGCTGAATAAAATATCTAGCTCTATAGGTTCAGGATCTAGACCTTTATCAAGCACTTGTGTTGTGCATATGTATGAATAAATAGAACTAGGATCTATCAATGCCAATACATGAGAATTAAATAGAGAGAATGTACTAGCAATGACATTTGGTACCTCAGCCTCCTCTCGAGCCCTTACAGCATACTGATGAGCTAGTACTCAGTCCTAGTCCTCTAGCTCACTCCTACCTTATCTGCCTAATCCCTTTGACCTCTGTTAGTAGCATGTGCTGTAGTTGGTGTGTCAATTTGTCTCTCTGGACAATGCCTTATGAAGTTATCTTTTGAACCAGACATATAGCATCCCTCACTTTTCTTTGCATAGCAACACTCTCCCTTATGTCTCTTTTTACAAATCCTATAATCTAGAGGTGGATTTCTACTAGTAGATATCGATGAACTAGAGGCTTTCTTAGAAGGTCATCACCTATTATGTTAACATTGACCTCACCTCTGACCTTAGCCTTGTCTTTATTACTAGCCTACCTTCTGTGGCTACTGATTACCTTGATTATCCTTCTACTTCTTTCCCTCGAGTGCATAACTACCCTACCTAGTAGTAAAGGCTCTCTTTTCTTAAAAGAAATATAATGACTCAAAAATCCTGACTCTCATGAATAATACTTCCCAGGATGAACAGTGCTTCCTAAAACCCAAATCGTACTAAGTGTACAAATAAAGAGTATTAATTATGAGAGAATTTTAGGTAAAGTTTGAAGATAATCTGAAGTCATATGTATGGTTAAAAAAGCTAAATAAGATTTTCCGACAGTGTCTTAGAAATAGTGCCACAGGCAAAGTTAAATAATAAAATAAATAAAAAGTTGCTTAAATAATCTAAAAATGTTACAACCTGATACTCAAATATTCTAAATAGTCCATTGGCTTTGGAATCAAAATTTTTCGAGTCCGAGAACAATTTTTACCTAATTTTTAGGAAATAAAATGTATTAATTTTTTGAGTTCTTTTAATAATTTGGGCTCAATATTTTTGGAAGATTTAGGGCCTTAATTAGTTGAATTTTTGGGGACAAAAATGGGGGAAGTCCAACACTTATATCGGGTGTAATGATTTTTTCCAAAGAGAGGAAAAATGAAATTTTGAAAAGTATAAATAGGGAAAGAAAATTCATTTCTTTCCATTTACTTCCTTCACCATACACACAAAATCCTCCCTTTTTTCCCTTATATAGCTGACACCTCCACCACCCTAATTCAACCCTTTGATTTCTTCTTTCTCCCTCTCACCCATTCCTAAAATCATATCACGAATCGAAGAGCATCCTAAGACAAGTCTTTGGATATTGAAAACTCTAGAAATGGCAAAGTATTTTGGGATGAAAATTGAGATTCCTCCTGTGGTGAATAGTAACTTCCTGACACCTGGGTAATAATTTCTCAAAATTTTTATTTTTTATAGGTTCTTAGGGTGTTATAGAGCATAAATCTAGGCTTGGAATATTTTTTCAAATTTTTTATTATTTTATATTAATATTTGAAAATTTCTTACCCTTTTTGAATTCATAGGTGAAACATTGACTTGAGCCTCCCAAGGTAAAGAGAAGGCTTAGGGTAACTTCAGGCATCCCTTACAATCAAACTTGGTATGTGTAATCTCTATAAATTAAGTGAAATGGTATAAAAATTAATTATGGTGTATGTACATAAATGTGGAAATAAATGCATTGTGGTGTGATAATGATTTATGGGTTGTTGTTAAGTGTATTTGTTATGAATTTCATAAGAGTTATAATTTATAATTATTGTAATATGGGTGATTGAATTGGTATTGAAGGTTTCATGGTTTGGGTTTGAAATTTGATGAGTTTTCTACAAAAAATCACAAGAAATTTATGTGTTTGCTGTTAAAATGAGGCCTTATGATTGTGACCTTTTAACAAGTCATGCCCATGACCCCTCTAGGTTAAAACACAGACTTCTAGAATTTTAAGGGGGTTACAACTATAACCCACAAAGGGGTCACACCCATGACCCATTTTGGCCACTATTGACCACATAGTATTTTCTTCATAACTTTTTCAAATCTTAACAAAATTTTGAACCATTTTGAACACAATTTTTGTCACAATTTTAAGAATATTTTAACCATCATTTAGCCATATTTTTATGAGTTTATTAAGGGGTTTTAGGACTTGGAATGTTAGTTTATATTCTTTGAAAATTTAGGTCTAAAGCTCTATGATGTTAATGAAATTCATGTTGTACTTCATATACCATGTGCATGTGAATAAACCTTAATTATAAGTCCAATATTTTGAGTATCTTATGATGTCCTTATGTAACTATAAAGCTTGTTATGGCTATAAGTGATCATATGTTGTCATTAGCTTAATTATGAGATGTATAGCTAACACACATAGTTAATACGACCAAGTTGAGGTTGGTAAATTGAGCCTAAGTTGGACACATGATGCATAACGTAATATATGCTATGGGCATATGATATAGGCCTTGCTAATGTATAAAATAGCTAATGAGATAAATGAATGTGACAAGATGGTGAGAAATTTATAATTAGTTAGAATGACACAATATAATAAGTTTAATGATGCCTATATAGTTAGACAACCTAGTTTGGATAGGTTGACTAATCAACTAGGATTTTTAGCAGTTGCTAGCATATCATTCGATATGAGACCTATGGGTCATTAATTTAAGTGCTAATAGGCATTAGTGCTTATAGGCCTAGGATTATTTACGCATCTATAGATGTGAGTGCTTATAGGCCCAAGAATATATACCCATGGGTACGAGTGCCTATAAGCCTAAGTTTATGCGTCTATGGATATGAGTGCCTACGGGCCTAAATTTATGCATCTATGGATATGAGTGCCTTCGGGCCTAAGTTATCTATTATCCAATCTTGGTTAATTGTCTTATTGATATAGGCATGTGTTAAACCAACTAAAATGGCTTAAAAATGCATGATTATGAAATAAATGATAAATGGTATTAATATGGGTCATTATGCATTTCTAGCAAATAAATGGTTGCTATATGTTGTTCATATAATGCTCGATTTTTATAATTTGTTAAGGCATGACTTATACTTGAAATACATATGTTGGTTAATAAATCACCAAATATGAATGTTTGTGATAGTAAAACTGATAATGGTCGTATGTTATATAAATACATGCTTAGTACATTGTTATTTGCGATGGATAGGTAAAAGGGCAGCAGATTAAAGCCAAAGCTTCTACATAACAAGAGACATGAAGATAACCCCTGCATGGTATTTTTGTACATTTTGAAATAGTATATAGTGGTGTAAATGTAATAGGTAGTTATGCTCTTGTGAACCCAGAGGGATTGGGTCTAATTTATGTTTTATATCATGTTTTTGAACTCAAGTTGTGACTATTGAAATTGCTTTTATAATTCTTGCATCTTTATAGGTTGATTAATGAACTTGCATGTTAAAATGCTATTTTGAGATTGAGCCTAAGGCTCAATGTAATTTGTGATGTGTTTGGAGGGTCAAAAGGACCCATTAGAGTTAAAGATGAGTTGATTGATATATGAGAAGTGTTTTTTTAAAAAATAGGTAAAATTTTCAGAAAGTGTCTCGGTACAACCATTATGTTATTGAATTTTCAACACAATAACCTAAAAGTTTGCCTCAAAATATGTGACAAAAGATTTTTGGTGATTTTATACATCTTTAAATCAAGAATTGTTTTTTTTAATAAAAGTTTTAAATTTTTTTATCATCTTTAGATAATAAAACTGGGTATCGTATGCCTGTGTGCTTCTTTTGTTCATGTATAATGGTCGAGCAGAGGCCATCAAAGCTCCAGTTAGGGATTTTCCTTTGGACCTATAGGTTACACAAGATCACTATAGGGATCATAGTACATTTACATCATAAAACTATTACATGTGAGACTTATAATATATTTCTATTGCCTTCAGGTATGAGAATGAGTAGTAGTCCTACGCCTAGTGAGGAAGAAAGAGTAGAGAGTAGAGAGTCATGCTCCTTCTACCATAGGACAAAGGGAGGCACCACAAGAGGACGTGACTCCTAATGATGTTGAACATGTTATACCTAGATAATAAGGTCCCCTTGCTTGGTTAGAGTCCATGCTAGATTTCATCAAGCAAGCAATAATAGATGTTGCTACTGCTACAATTACAATTGTACAGGTAGTTCCACCTCCTATTCCACAAGAACCACTAGCATTTTATAGGACTTATATAGAGAGACTACCTAAGAATAGAGCTAAATTCTTGAAGGGAGAAGAGTTAGATGACTTTAGCAGAGCTGAGTACTGGTTAGACTAAATGATCCATATTATGTAGTAGTTCAGATGCCTATAAGATAAGTATGCTGCATATGCCACCTCAATATTGTCCAAAGAAGCCTTAAAGTGTAGGAGGCAATCACTAAACAAAAGACAACTTGAGATATCACATGGGATTTTTTTCTTAAGGAATTCAAGGAAAAGTACATTACTGAGCACTACCTTTAAAAATACTAGGAATTCATAGATCTCAAGTAGAGATACAGAACAATCTCTGAGTATAAGTAGGAAATTACTCTCTTGAGCTATTATACAAAAGCAGTGGTTGTAACAAAAAAATACCATTGTAAGAAGTTCGAGAAGGGGTTGAATTTAGACATTATGTAGCAAGTTGCTCTTATGAAGATCTGAGACTTTTTAGCCATGGTAGTAGCCTATCACACTATAAAAATGATGCATGATTTGAGATAAACGTGAGATACCTTTGAGAAGAGATCTTATAGATACAGGTAAGGCAATTCTAGGTACACAGTTGATAAGAAACATAAAGGTGGTTAGTTTAAGCACCCACATGGCAAGAAGTTGGATCGATCCTAAAGATTAGGATAAGGTTCTAAAATATAGACCCGAGCACAGACTCAAACTTTGGGTGTTCATAGATCCACTGTGGGTAGTACTCTTACACCTACTTATGAGACTTGCCATAAGAGACATCGGGGTGTATATTGGAGAGTTACATTAGGAGTTTGTTGGGGTTGTCATTTTAAAGACCATTTTCAGAGAGATTGCCTAATGAGACCATATGATCCTTCATAGAAGCAAGACAAGAGAGATATAGGAAGTAGAGCTAGGGCTAGTCAGAATGATAAGACAGAGAGCAGAGCTCTAACTAGGCAGTATGCCATCTAAACTAGAGAGGAGGTAGATGCCATTGATGTCATAGTGGGTATATTCCATATCTTTAAATTACCTACTTTAGCACTGATAGACCCCAGGCCCACACACTCATATATCTACACTGCATGGGTTATAAATTGGGTTTAGAACTAGATGACCTTGGTTTTGATATAATGGTTAGCAGTACTATAGGACAACACATTATAGTGAATAAAGTGTATAGAGACTATCCATTGTCAGCACAAGGATAATTTTTCTTAGTGGATCTCGTTGAATTTTCATTCAATGAGTTCGATCTTATCTTAGGATGGACTGGTTGTCCAAGTATCATGCCATGATGGATTGCAAGAAGAAGAGGATCCTTTTGGTGTATTATTCACCTCTTACAAAATCTCTCTTGATAGTACTAAAATGTACCAAGATTTGACAACCAGTCCATCCTAAGAGATTTGATAGTACTAAAATGTACCAAGATTTGAAAACGGTCTATTAGTGGCCAAGTATGAAGAGAGACATAGCTGATTATCTGATGAGATGCCTCACTTATTAGTAGGTGAAGGTTGAGCATTAGGTTCCTTTTGGTTTGCTTTATCCCATAGCAATATTAGAATGGAAATAGGATCAAATTACTATGGATTTTGTAATTAGACTAACAATGACCAGGAATAATCGTGACTCAGTTTAGGTAGTGGTTGATAGATTAAGCAAGTCAGCTCACTTCATTCCAGTAAGAAAAGATTACTCTATGAAGAAGCTAGTTGAGTTGTATATTGATGAGATAGTTAGGCTCTATAAAGTTCCTTCTTCTATCATTTTAGATAAAAATCCCTATTTTACATTGAGATTTTAGAGGAAACCCTAGAATGCTTTGAGGACTAGGCTCAATTTTAGCATAACTTTTCATCTCAGGCGAATGGTTAATCAGAGAGGATTATTTAGGTACTTAAGGAAATACTTTGAGCATGTGCCATAAAGCTTAAGGGCAGTTGGCATAGGTATTTGTCATTGGCAAAATTTGCTTAGAACAAGAGTTACTAGGTGAGTCTTGGTATGGCTCTTTATGAGGCGTTGTATGGGAGATGATGTAGAACTCCTTTATGTTAGAGTGAGTTTAGTGAACATTAGCTTATGGGACCAAATTTGGTCAAAGATGCTGAAAAAAAGGTAAAAATCATAAGAGAAAGGCTAAAGGTTGCTTTAGATAGATAAAAGTCCTATGCAAATTTGAAAAGAAGAGATATCAAATATGAAGTTGGCGATAAAGTTTTTCTTAAGGTATCTCTATGGAAAAAGGTGTTGAGGTTTGGTAAAAAAGGAAAGTTGAGTTAGAGGTTCATTAAACCATACGAGATCACAGACTGTGTGGGTCCATTAGCCTATAGACTAGCTTTACTTCTAGTGCTGTAGCAGATTCATGATGTGTTTTATGTCTCGATGCTGAGAAGATATAAATTAGACCCTTCACATGTGTTGACAACTGAAGAAGTGGAGATAAGACTAGACATATCATATGAAGAGGAACCTGTTAGTATCCTAGCCAGAGAGGTCAAAGAATTGTAGAACAAGACTTTTTCATTGGTGAAAGTCTTATAGTGACATCACAGCATGGAATAAGCTACTTGGGAAAGTGAAGCTTAGATATAGGAACAATATCCACATCTATTTGAATTGGGTATGTTGAGGATGACATTTAATTTAAGAGGGGAAGAAATGTAAGGATCCGAAAATCTCGACTCTCATAAATAGTACTTCTTGAGATGGTTAGTGCTTCCCGAACCTCAAGTCACACTAAGTGCACCAATGAGGAGTATTAATTATGAGAGAAATTTGGGTAAAGTTTGAAGCCAATCCAAAGTCATTTGGATGGTTAAAAATGCTAAATAAGATTTTATTGCAGTGTCTTAGAAATATTGCTGTAGGCAAAGCTAAATCGTAAAATAAATAAAAAGTTGCTTGAATAATCTAAAAATGTTACGACTTGATACTCAAATATTCCCAATAGTCCATTGGCTTTAAAATCAGAATTTTTTGAGTTTGGGAACTGTTTTTACCTAATTTTTGGGAAATAAAATGTATTAAAATTTTGGGTTCTTTTCATAATTTGATCTTAATATTTTGGGAAGATTTAGGGCCTTAATTAATTGAATTTTTGGTGATAGAAATGGGGGAAGACCAACACTCTTATTGAGTAAAAAAAATTTTTCAAAAAAGAGGAAAAATGAAATTTTGAAAAGTATAAATAGGGAAAGAAAATTCATTTCTTTTGATTTACTTCTTTCACCTCACACATAAAATCCTCCCCTTTTTCCCTTATATAGTCGACACCTCCACCACTTCAGTTCTCCCCTTTAATTTCTTCCTTCTCCCTCGCACCCATTCCTGAAATCATATCACGAAATGAAGAGCGTCTTGAGATGAGTCTTTGGACACTGAAAACTCTAAAAATGGCAAAGTATTTTAGGAGGAAAACTAAGATTCCTCCCGCGATGAAAGTCTAATATTTTAAGTATCTTATGATGTCCTCATGTAACTATAAAGCTTGTTATGGCTATAAGTGATCATATATTGTCATTAGCTTAATTAAGAGATGTATAGCTAACACATATAGCCAATGCAACCAAGTTAAGGTTAGTAAACATAAATTGAGCCTAAGTTGGCCATATGATGCATAATGTAATAGATGCCATAGGCATATGATCTAGGCCTTGCTAATGTATAAAATGGCTAATAAGATAAATGAATGTTACAAGATGGTGAGAAATGTATAACTTGTTAGAATGACATAATCTAATAAGTTTAATGATGCCTATATAGTTAGACAACCTAGTTTAGATAGGTTGATTAGTCAACTAGGATTTTAGTAGCTGCTAGTATACCATTAGGTATGAGACCTATGGGTCATTGATTTATGTGCCAATAGGCATAAGTGCCTATAGGCCTATGATTATTTATGCATTTGTGGATGTGAGTGCCTACGAGTCTAAGTATATATACCCACAATTGCGAGTGCCAACGGCCTAAGTTTATGCATTTATGGATACAAGTGCCTATAGGCCTAAGTTTATGCCTTTATAGATGTGAGTGCCTTCGATCCTAAGTTATCTATTATCCAGTCTTGATCAGTTGTCTTATTGGTATAAGCATGTGTTAAACCAACTAAAATGGCTTAAAAATGCATAATTATGAAATAAATGATAAATGGTGTCAATAACGGTCATTGTGTATTTCTAGAAAATAAATGGTTGCTATATGTTATTCATATGATGCTTGATTTTTATAATTCCTTAAGGTATAACTTATACTTGAAATATGTATGTTGGTTAATAAATCACCAAATATGCATGTTTGTGGTAGTCAAACTAATAATGGATGTATGTTGTATAAATACATGCTAAAACTAACTTTTTACAAGTTAAAGTGGTTACACCACTATGCGAAAGCTTAGCGCATTATTATTTATGATGCATAGGTAATAGGGCAGCAGATTAGAACTAAAGCTTTTGCATAATAGGAGACAAGAAGATAACCCCTGTGTAGGTATTTTTGTACATTTTGTAATAGTATATAGTGATGTAAATGTAATAAGTAGTTGTGCTCTTGTGATCCCGGAGGGATTGGATCTAATCTATATTTTATATTAGGTTTTTGTGCTCAAGCTATAACTATTGAAACTGCTTTTATAATCCTTACATGTTTATGGGTTGATTGATGAACTTGCATGTGAGAATGCTATTTGAGATTAAGCTTAAGGCTCAATATGATTTGTGATGTGTTTGGAGGGTCAGAAGGACCCATTGGAGTTAGAGATGAATTGATTGATATATGAGAAGTATTTTTTAAAAAACAAGTAAAAATTCGGGAAAGTGTCCTAGTACAGCCGTTATGCTGCCAAATTTCTGACATGACCTTAAAGTTTGCCTCAAAATATGTGCCAAAAGATTTTTGGTGTTTTTATACATCTTTGAATCAAGAATTTTTCTTCTTAATAAAAGTTTTAAAATTTTTTGTTCATCTTTAAATAATGGAACTAGATATTATATACACGTGCAAGTCCTCCGTTCAGGTCCGATGGTCGGGTTGAGAGAAGGGCGTCACAAGAACTCTCTCCTTTAATTCATCATTTCCTCCATGCTATATGCTATAGATACTAGCATAGAGAAATCTCTGATTTTCGAGTTGGAAATTTGCATTCTCAGATCTACATCTAAACCATTCTCAAACTTCATACATCTTACTTCTTTTATTGATAAATATTCTTCTGCATATGTACTCAGTCTCGAGAAATCCTTCTCATGCTCAGAAATAGGCCTCCTACTCTACTTATGATCTATAAACTCTTATTTCTTCTTGTCTAGGTAGGTCTCTATAATATATCTTTTATGGAACTCTTGAAGAAAGAAGTTCTATGTCACACCTTCAGCTACTTTTCTTTTCCTTATTTTCTCTCACTAGTAATGTTCATCAGCTTGCAGCAAGTAAGTAGCACACTTCAAATTCTTCATTAGTGTACACTATGGCTATTTTAGTAGTCTAACTGTCTTCTCCACCACAATTCTACCTTCCTAGCATCATCTTCAATAGTGCCCTCAAAGTCTGTGGCCCCCATTTTCTTTAACCTCTCTAAGTATGTCTTTTGAAGAGCCACAAGTGGTGGTATTAGAGCTAGTGATGGTGGAGGTGGTTAAGCAGCTACTACTTTGTCTATCTTAACAGAACCACTATTTGTTACAGCATAACTAATGGCATCTATCCTTATGCCTATGTTGGCTGAGCAGTATAACTCAATATAGGTGTATCGGCACTAACTTCTGCCCATTGAACTATTGTATGAGTAAAGCTCGCTACCTCCTCCCCTTAATCCGATAGAGTCTATTCACTCATCATATCTACAAGAGAAAACACTATAAGCCTCTTAAACCATAGCTAACATGGGACACAGACTCTCCAGGCATGTGTACTTATGCATTACCTACCTAGGAATGCCTAAACCTAGGCTCTGATACCAAAAACTATCACACCCTTACCTGATTTCCATAGAAACCCAATAAGAGAGCGAACTTCCCCTAAGGTCACCCATCCTTAGATTACTCTAAGGGTTATTCATTTAACTTCTATTAATTTATTCTATTTATATATATACGTTTGAAATTTTTTTATCATTTCTTTGTTTTAATATCATAACAGTCATATCACATAGTGAAAATCATTTATTTTGTCAGAAAGCATTTTTATAGAATATTGGACAATATAACGGTTATCCGGATTAAAAACCAAAAATTTTCTCGTAATAAAAATGCACTTCAATATATTTAGTCATCAAAACTCTACTCCTAAACCCTTATGGTCCTCTATTCTCATTAATTAGCACAATCATAGGCATAATTACCATATATTAATATCAACACTAATTAACATAGGGTCTCAAACCCAGTAGCATCATCAATTACAAAAGCACTTTGTAGCTATATGCATTTACAGCTATATAGTCTTTTATGTACAACTAAAATCTATATACATCATATAGCCCCACTTTTATAAATAAGAGTACACAACCTTTAATTATAGTTAAAAGACCAAAAGAAAATACCCCAGAGACTCTTTTTTAGCTACTGAGGCTTTGCACTTGTTGTACTATTCTAACTTTGACCTATATATTAGAACATGGATATGTTGAGTATAACTCAGTGGTGAATATGAAATAAATATATGTATGCTTCACATTTTTTCATGCAGTCATGCAACTACAGTTACATACAATAGTTTATTTAAATGTCATTTTAGGTAAATAATGTATTATTATTTCATATGTTATATTTTCATTCTTTTATCTCCCATTATCATTCCATTTTTATATTTTAGTATATATCACATTTACTTCCATTATCAGGCCTATATCGATAGACTACACCTAAATACATTAGATAATGGAATCTTAGGTGTGCAGTGGTCTGCATTTTAGACCTTATACTATAGTTGCACCTATATATTCCTGTGTCACACTGTGTAGTAGTTCTATGAACCTTATACTATAGCTACACCTACATTTCCATGTGCTGTAGCTCTTGAAACAAAGACGCTAATCTAAAATAATTATTATGTAGTGATTCTAATGAACCACAAAGTTGTTGGACTAGCCACATATCATAATAAAAGTGGTATTGATCTAATTGATCAAACCAAGTAGCTACTTTATTCCTAGTTGACTAATTAACCCATCTAGTAGGTGTTTAACTATCCAGTCCATCTTTCTATTTTTTTATTCATTTTGGTATAAGTCATTTTACTTTGTTCAACCTTATTATTCATTACCCTTTTCAATTATTCTCTTCCTAAGTCATTTACATAATTACTAGTATGATCATACCCTTGGCTCCCAGCCAAGTTTCTCTCATTTATTCATATTCATCTTTTTTTATTCATAAGCTTATTGCACATTTCAATGTGCTTAATTTCTCATAAAGCATTTTTAGGTACTATAGTTACTTTTAATTCTTTTCAATTCATTTTCCTTATTACTTTTCTTAAGGCCATTTCTTTTTGTCCATTTGAAACTTTTTAGGTCCACAATTGACCATTTCCATTTTTAATTCTCCTAGTTATATGGCTCAACCATATTAAGTTCCAACACACACCTTTTTTATTTTAAAACATTCTATTAGATTTCCATACACATTACATTCTTATACTTCATTTTCATCAATATCTCGCACATTTATATGCATAAACATACACTTAGAACACATATACACCACTATACCATTTGATCTTTATGAGTTCACTAACATACTTATTCTATATCAACTATTTCACCACCTATACCTCATTTACATGCACTTATATATCAAATGGCTTGATTATATCATCAAATACATAACCATTACCTAACATTTACATTTTTCATACAAGAATTTCATACACTTTTTCATGCCAATGAATTATGCACATGTTTAAATCATATTCACTTACCTCAAAGTGAAATTCACCACTTGTGGACACCTTTCCTAAGCTTATTTTTCCTTTTCTTTTCCTTTGTCCTTTGGTGTGACACTAGTCACTTCTTTGCAATTTCTCACTTTTTAGCCACCCTTTCCTTTAATTTCCACTTTTAAGATGTTATTTAGGTGATGAAAGGTCAATTTGTCAGATTAATTTAGAGAAATGGTGGCTAATGGGAGGATTTAATGAAGAAAAGCCATAGAAGGCTTTCTTTAATGGTGGCATCGACCACTTGGAGAAATAAGGAGGAAGAAAGGTCTTTTTGGGTAAAATGGGCTTAGGCACACTAGATTTATGTTTTATGCATAAGGCTTATGGGCCCCGTCACTTAAATCTCAATTTTCAAGTTCCAAAATGCTCGATTTTGCATCAAATATTAAAAATTCATTTCTTTTGTTCTAAACCTCTAAAAATTATGATTTTTATGCCATAATTCCTTGTTAAATCCCTTTTAGAGGCTTGTAAATATTAGGGTCAAAATTCCACAATTTTCCCAAGTTACTATTCACTTGTAAAATCTAAAAATTTTAAATAAATAGTATATGACCTCTAAATATTAAAATTCTTTTCCCAATAAAATCATTGGAATTTTTAACCTTTAGGATATGCTATTTTTGGGTCTATCCAGGCATATCCCCGACTAATCCTAGCGTAACCCCATTTTATGTCACTATTCACTTATTTAATGCTTATTATGATTTATTATTTCTGCTAAATCTTTTAATTATTTCATTTTCATCATTTTTTGGCTCATTAAAGTTTTATGAGCAATATTTGCTCTTTCTAACCATTGTACTGTGCCTTTGCACTTACGAGAATACTATTGATGCCTCGAAAAGTAGTGTTTATGAAACTGTGTTTCATGAGCATTACAATAGAGGTGGATGAAGTCACTATTCAATGGTTGACTCAATTAAATCCCCATTTGACCACACACACACACACACACACACACACGCACACGCATATATATATATATATTGATCTAATAAGCCAATTATCTTTTCTTCCCTCATTTTTAAACCAAAATTCCATTTTCTTCTCTTTAATTAACCCCTAAAAATCCTATAATCCATGTCTCATATGCCTCTAAAAACTCGAGCTTGAAAACAAAGAAAATTGATTAAAATGTTAACTTTTTATCTTTACTCGACTTAGTAAAAATACTTCTTGATATTTAAAATTTCCAATTCTAATGCCACTAGACTATTTGTAATATTTGAGTATTAAGCTATATCAATCCTAAAATTTTCTCAAGAAAAATTGAATATTTTATGATTTATCACTATTCATATTACACTGCCATAAAACTTAACTGTCATTTTTAACCATCTAAACAACTTTATTCACTTCAAATTTCACCCAAAATTATGTTATGATTTATATTTCTATTTAGTATGATTATATAACTCAGGTCTCAGGAAACATTATTTACATTCTTGAAAGAACTATTCATAAGATCGAGATTTTTCAAGCGACACAAAATATGTCTTAATATGGAACTATGGTTAATGAGAATGTGAAAGTAATCATGGCTAAATGATATGTTGTAAGGTAAGTGGATAAAAGTTAAATTACCACACATATAAGAATAGAAAGAGATCAATGTATGCTAATAATATTAGATAATGTGGATGGTCAAACCGCACTAATAGAAAAATGGATGTTATATATGTTGAAATGCTATCTTTCATCCACATATATACTTTGCATGAAAATGAAAACATAATGATGGATTATAATGATATGTTATGATGTATCTTATGGCTAAATGGTGCATATGGCATGTTTAAGTGGATTATATAATGAAAATATATGGTGCGTGCATAAATTATTTATGGTGAAGATTAAGTGAGGCAATATATTGGTAATATGGAAGTTGGTTGAATCATGCATAGTAAAGGGTCTAAAAATTGTGTTAAACTAATAGCATGTAAAAGTATGATTATAAAGAGAGTTATGAATTTAAAGTATATAGAATATAATTATTGAAAGTAAAACAATTATTTGAAATTGAAGTTGGTCTATTTTAGTTACATAATGTATATGGGTTAATAAGAGTACGTACATATAATAATCTATATGCATGTGTGTAGATACCGTACTTTTAAGCCAATGATGATAACTAGAGACAAGATTAAGCAAAATGTAAAGAAGCTAGAACCTTAATCCATATGGACCATCATGGTGTAAGCCCACCAGATCTTAATGACATAAGGTCTGCACTAACCAATAAAAACCCAGCGTAGAATAGTAGAGCCAATAGCCTGTGGTCTGCCCAGACAAGCTAAATGCCATGTCTGTATGGACTACAATAGACTCAACCCAAAAATAGGCTTAAGGCCTATAAACCACTAGGGTAAATCCAAAGCCTAGGTCCATATAGACTTAGCAATCAAATTTTGCACAAACTTGCCACTAAAAAGCTTCTAGAAGCGTGATCTTCCTATTCAGACTCTAACTCCTAATCTTATCAATATTTTGCTTTCTTTGAATAGGAGAGCTATCCACTAAGCCTATAAATATCCCCTCTCAAAGAAGAATTAGGGGAGGGAAATTAGAGAATCAAAACCTATTATTTTAAAAGTCTAGGCATTGACTCTAAAGTAGGAATCGATCTACTTGTCTTCAGCCCACACTAAATAACTAAACCACTAATTCTTATAGAATTACATATAGTTGTCAGGTCAAATAACAAATAATCAATAACTCAATTTGTGGATGCTCAAATTTACACTTATGCTTGTTGTACATTTTGAATATTGCATTTTATGCTCTCTAAGTGAAAAGGTGACATATATGCTTTATTCAAGATGCTTGATTACATAATACAGGATTGACAAGCATTAGAATATAAAAAAAAGGTACATTATTGAGGCATAAATAAGATTTGATTCCAAACCCTTTCTAAGAAAAAGATTAGTAGTCCTGGTGTAGAGCTAGGTGGTAATTCCAAACACTAATCACCTCATCCCTAGTAAAACATTAATAAAATCTATAGTGGTGACTTTATTAACGACTGAGAATTGAATCTAAAAGTGCCTAAATAATATACCTTCTAATATCCTAATTATTATCAGTTTCATACATTTCATTCTATATAAATTGTGTCTCTTTTAACCTTGGATGGTGTTGTGAACCATGAACAAGAATGGGAGATTGTTAACATATCTGTCACTCACAAGCCTTATGCCTTCAAGTATATGAAATGGTGAACTAGTCGCTATTATCCTTGATTGGAAAGACCTGTTAGAAGGGCCCCTCACTTATGGGAGCCATAAGCCTTTATAGACTAGACAATGAGCCTATATAGTCAAGCTTAGCAACTTCTCCTAGGTTGTATAACCCTCAGAGTTTGTAATTACATTATGATTGCTATATGGTCCTATTACATTTAACCTTATTTAAAGTGGGGCTAAGCCTATTTGCCCTTTTGCGGGCCCAACCTAATTTCACCTCAAACAAGACTTAAATGTTATAGGCAATTATATTTGCATGCACTTTAAATATGAGAGATAATTGGGTGTAATTAAACCCATAATCAAACTTATGCATCCTCTAATGGTGCTTAGGTAAGCTTACCTAGGAAGAATTGCCAAGGCCACATGTGTAGGAGTAATAAGGTTGGAAGTCTTATTGGTTGTGTTTATCCTTGCACATCTTAACTTGTATCCTTTTTGTCTTTATGTACATAACATTATACCTACTTCATGACATAAACTTTGTATCTTTCTTACTTTTATATACCATATGTATCTCATAATTTTTTATATTTCTATTTTAGTTATTGTAAACACACTTTATATAGCCTTATGTACACTTCACACTTGCACGTGACATACTAAACATGTATCAAAGATTACTATCTTGTAAAATTTTGTGGACTTCTTAATCATGTATCTTGTGATCTCACTCATGCATTAACTATCCATATAATGCATCCACGCATATACACACATCATAAAGCACAAATTACATGTCATGCATCATCTTCGACAACTCATACATCATGATTAGCCCTCTATTTTCCAACTACTATTAATCTATCTTTAACCTACTAAAAAGATGCAATCATGTCTATAGATGAATTAGTAACAAAAACTATGCTAACCAAGATACTTCAAGAGATAGAAAAAAGAATGATGGCTACCATTACTAATGCATTATTAGGTATGTATGCCTAGCAAGATAAAGGCTAACCTTCCACTGCTGACAATGGTAAGAAAGAGACAGTGGGTGAGGAAGACGACTAGCTTTTTAATGAAAAGATACCGCTAGTTAAAACTAGTTATAATAAGGTTCTACCACCTAAGTATCATGAGAATGATCTTATTAAAGACCTAAATGAAAAACTAGAAGCCATGAGTCATCTGGTGACTAGGGGCAAAGATGTCAACCTAAAAGACATCAACTTAAAGTATGATCAAGCTATGCCTCACAAATTCAAAATGCCCAATTTAAGCAAGTTTGATGGGACTTCTGACTCGAGGACTCATTTGAAGGAATATGCAGTAGCTATTAGGTAGACCCACCTATCAAGAGCATAAATAGTAATCTTATTTAGTATGTTAATAACTAGACAAGCCTTAGATTAGTACCATAGCTTAGAAAAGAAGGTGAAAGAATACTAGGAAGATCTGGCCCATGCATTCAACAAGTAATACTTAAACAATGTGACCATCGAGGTAACCCTTAAGGACTTGGAATTGGTATGCCAAAAATTTAATAAATCCTTCTCTAATTACTTAGAATGATAAAGAGCCAAAGTACTTAAAATGAGAAACAAGCGTGACAATACCAAATAGATCAAGATGTTCATCAAGAATGCTTATAACTATATAAATGCTAGGCTCTTTGCTAAAGGCATTATAACATGGGAATGGCTTAAGGACATAGCTATTGATCTTGAACTAGCACTTTAAAATAGAGGATTCAAGAAGAATAAGGAACTTGCTGATCAAAATAATAATTCAGGCCAAGTCACTAATGTCAACATGGTCAAGACTCACCATTTCTCTAAATGAGGCAAACCTCTATCTTGGTGCTTGAATAATCTCATAAAAGAAGAAAAATTGTAGCCATTAATGCCTAGGCCATGAATTAATCCTTCTCCACCTAATCATAGGTTTGATCTATATTATACCTATCATCAAGTGACAATCTATCTCATGAACAAGTGCACCACTCTTCATCATACCATCCAAAACCTTATTGATGCCAATCAGATACCTGATCCAAAAGCTTGAAGCACCCTTAATTAATCTTATTTCTCTTTCTTTTTTACTTTATTAGTGAGTTTTTGTAATCTTTTCAATTACTTTTTATTTAATAAAATAAGATAATGAATTTACTTTCAAATAGTTGTATAAATACATTTTAACCTTAACCTAAAAAGGGGAAAATCATAGATCGCATTTTGCAAAGCAAATTAACTTTAACTCTCTCTCAAAAGATGGATCAATGATTAATAGCCATCACTAAGAATCATACATAACATTAGACATCACTAGAAATCATATACAATATGTATAACATTGGCATCATAAAAGTCATAGCATGAACACACATACATCATACGTACATCTACTAGACATATGACTTTATCCATGTATACTATTTAGGCTTGATCATGCATCATTCATACATGCATTACCATCTACCCTATACCACCTCAATAGGATTAAGAAGCAAACCTCACCCATATACCTATGTATTCACATTTGGCACACTATATGTAGGCACTACCATGCATCATTCATCATGTTGACTTTAGTTACCTAGTATCACCTCACATAAAATAGGTATCACATTCATTCATTTAAATCTCACTCATATCTATGTGTGTTTTTCATGCATATCAATAGTTACCCTTATATTATAATAATAATGCTTGAAGCATGTATCATATCACATTAACCATGTATCACACTAATAGGGATCATCCTTTACTCATGATTTTCTAAGGAAATAACCATTACCTTCCCCTTCTCTAAAGATAACACTAAATTGCAGAGACTTAAAAAGCCTTAGAGCAATCATCAAAAAAGCCATGGCTTTAGAAATGGAGAATGTTTGAGCTATGATTCAAGAAGAGTTTGCCAATTTTGATAGGCCTTTATCATCAGTACTCATTGAATTAAGGAATAAAAACCTCCTTCATCAATTGACATTGGAACCACCAATCGGGCCATTTTTAACTAAACATAGGCATAACTTATGTTGTGCCTATCATCAAAAGACTGGTTACCTCACTAATGAGTGCAAAAACGTTCACCATGACATCCAAAACCTCATCAATCTTGGTGCCAAACCTAATTTTGAGAATCACTCCTCACAAAAGTGTCCAGCTATTCCTCAATACTTTAAAGATCAAAGTTCTCTAGTAAAAGATTTTAGTCAACCTCATCAAGGAACTAATGATGTCTTTTAACAAGACCTAGCCTACCAAGGATAGAGAAGGTGCCAATAATAGTTAAGATACTAGTGTTTCTTTCTTGGCTTTTTTTTTGTTATGAACAATTATAGGGTTTAATAAAATATTGTTTTAGGCATTTCATGAGCATTTGCATTCACCTCATTCATTACACAACATGGTACTTTTTGAAGTGAGTTGAGAGATCTTTAAAAAAAGGGGAAATAAACATGGTCAGCTTAATCCACATGTATCTTAAATAGTTTGGAATTCTTAAAAGAATGGCTCGCCACACTACTATATGCAAATTTAAAGCTCAAAACTTTTTCTTTTCTTATAAGGCATGAGAAATATCTCTAAATGTGAGATGATAGATAAAAAAAATAATAAGCTAGGGGCAACTAAATGTAAATTAATACTTCTTTCCTTCAATCTTAAAAAAGGTCTAAATTCAATAGGGTCCAAAGCCTAAAGCAACAAATTCATGTTTTCAAAAAATAGTTCTATCCAATTAGTTCCTTTAAAACCTAAGAACCATTCTAAATAAGAAATATTTTTCCACTCAGAAGGCTCTAAAATGACAAAACTCTAAAGCCAAGAAAACAAAAGGATTTATCTTAAGCCTTAAACAATTAAACATTTATAGACACTAGGTTTCTAGGGCTCCCATGCTAAGATTTCCTAATGATGAAGATAAGATAAAAATTTTGGATAAATAAGGATGTTAATGTCCAGTTCGAAGATCTCAAATTTTTCTTTTAAAATTTTTCCTTTAAGTCTTTGCATAACCTGAAAATTCTCGTGGTGCAACTCGAAATACAAGAAAAAATAGGTATCTATGGTAGGTTAAGGGCTCAAGCCGATAGGAGTAAAATATTCAAAAAAAATTAATGTTGTGCACCTGTTGGTGAAAAATGGCCTTTCGCATGAAAATGACCGTTTTCACGAAAATGACCATTTCCACTTGCCAAAATAACCGTTTTTCACCAAAATGACCATTACAAGGGGAAAACAACCATTTTGTAAAAATGGCCATTTTACCCTAAAAATGGCCATTTTAGCAAAACGGTCGTTTTCTACCTCGAAGTTTATGTATAAAAACTGAAGGTTGATTTTTCGAAAAGGAGTACTTTTTCTCCATATATGTGCACTAAAAGCTAAAAAAATGCTTTCCAAACACCGTTTTCTTATTTCCTAAAAGATTTCTATGCAATTTTTCAACCCTTTCGAGATCTGTCCTGAAGGTAATTATACATAATGGGTCGACTAACTGTTCTCTTTTTTCTTTTCTTTTTCTTTTATCCATCTATCAATTAAATGTGATAATTTATTATTTGTACATTATTGTTGTACTTATTTGATTATTTATTTCATTTATTTTCTATTCATCTTTTTATTTTATGTTATATATTAACATTATAGTTTTGCAATGATGTGAGTTGTTTGATTTATAAGGGCTTGATTAACCTTTCTTTCTACCATTTTGTTAAATATTAGTGTAGTAGCCCTTTGCCATTCCTTTATTTTTATTTCTTTTTCATTTCTATTGTTTTTATTTTTCTCTTTATTTTTATGTGCTTATTCTCTTTACTTGATTTATTTATTTAGATTGTATTTTACGATACTTCAAATGTACTTTTATTTCTATTCAGTTAGAATATATTTTAGGTAATTGCCATGTAACCTATTTTTTATTTTGATTACTTCCTTATATATTTCATGAATGTTGTAATAAGTAGAAAATGATTTTTACATGTTATAAAAATAATCGCAATTATTTTGTATCTAATTAATTGGTGTTTTTTTTTAAAATAAAATGGGTTTTGATTTTTCCTTAATAAAAGTCATAATAATAAAATCTATTTTCTAAAAATGACATTTGAGAACCAAAGTTCTCAAGCAATCAATTACCTGATTTCATATATGATATTTTAATTTCAAGCACTTTATTTATTTTTATAAATATGTTTTGTTATTCCTTCTTCGTGAATATGTGATTTATTTTAATTGCAAAATCCACTTGAGAAAAATGATAATATTATAAATTCAAATTTAAATTCCATATTAACTTGAGGTATAAATAAGAGTATGGTTTCAAACCACTTTAATTTTGGCCCTATAAGGTATTTCCCAACTTTAGTTGGGTGGCGACTTCTACTTTGTTGTGGCTAACTCGCTCTTGCTAGGATAATCAAATAGGAATGACTTAGGATTCCTCTAATTTCCTTCTCGTCTTTTGGGACTCAAGGAGTGAGATTTTGGTTGAGTCTTTGGTTGTTTCAATTTGAACAACCTCAAAAAGGAAAAGACATGAATAGTGGCGACCCTGCTAGGGACACTATGAGACCATACTCTAAAAGTACCTCAAATTAATATGGAACTTCATGTTTTGAATTTATAATATTATTCTTGTTTGAAATTGTATTACATGCTAGAGCCTTAGAATAAGTTAGGCATCCATTTTTTACCCTGATATCATTTTGAAGCATGAACCTAATTTTACTCAGATTAGAAGCTTGTTAGAGGTGGCATCAAATCCAAGCCTTATACCTATAAGATATGAAATGGTGAACTAATTGATCGCATGCTTATAATGAGATAGACCCATTATGGAGGGACCATGCTTAGATGACCATAACTTGCATGACTTAACCATCCCTTAGGTTCCCAATTAATGATGCATTGTGCGTTATATAGGCCAATATACGTGAAATATGGCTTAATCATCTCAAAATACTAGTGAACCCATTAGGCCTTTTCTAATTAGAATAGGCTAGACCCCACATTTTGCCCTAATTAAACATATCCAACATATATGGGCCAAATATCTTGCTTGCACTTTTTTTGAGAAAAAAATGTTCAGCTATCTGTTATTCATTATTCAAATCTGTTAAAGCCCCCGATATCCTATAGGTAAGCCCTCCTAGGAAGAACATATTAACCTTATGTATGGGAAGTGATAAGGTTGGAAGGCTCTTACTTGTGTTTATTATTGTTCACATTAACATGCACCATCATTTCATGTATTCACATGCAATTTTTCATTTCATCATTTCTAACCCTTTATCTTGCAGCCATCATAGATCCTCAAGCCACTTGGGTATCGGGGATAGATGGAAGAATAACCAGACAAGAACTATCTCTACCACTCACAATCCAACAGATATGGCATGATAAGGAGAAAATAGTTCCTCTACTCTGGACTTCGAAGCCAGAATGGACCAAAAGTTTGAGTTCATAAAAAGAATGATGTCCATGATTTTAAGGGCAATTGTTGAGATTGTTTCTCCTTTTGGTTCACCACCACCTACTGAAGATATAATAGCTACACCTATTGGAAAAACCACTACTACCTCTAGGGGAATTGGCATTAAGAAATAAGCTATGGGTTCTGGGGGGAAGGATAAAAAGGCTGAATACTTCAACCTAAAATATGATTTTTGTGAGGACTTGGTTACACCACAGAGATTTAAGGATGCCACCATGAAAAAATTAGAGGAGAAAAAAGAGGCAATAGCTAAGCTTATCACTATGGGTAAGGGGCTAGACCTTGATGAACTCACCCTAGAGTTTGAGGAAATGCTACCTTCTAAATTCAAGATGTCAAAATTACCCAAGTTTGATGGGACAACTGATCTAAGGGCCCATGTTAAGTAATATGCTATAGTTTTATGTGGCACTGAGCTTAGCACAAAATAAAAAGTAGCTTATTTTAGCCTGATGATAAAAGGAAGAGCAATTAACTGGTACCATAAGCTAGAAAAGAAAGTGAAAGAAGATTGGGCAAGATCATAGAAGCTTTCATTAGCCAATATGAATATAGCACTTACATAGAGGTTATAATGAAAGACCTCAAGCTACTTAAGCAAAAATCCAATGAGACTTTTATAAAGTACTTGTCAAGATAAAGGTTTAGGGTTCTAGAGATAAGGAGGAAGCTAGAAACATCAGATAAGATCTGCATGTTAGTTAAAAATGCTAACCCATACTTGAAAGATGGGTTAAAAGCAAAAGGACTTAAAGACTGGGAATCACTAAAAGATATAGTAATAGACTTGGAAAAAGAGCACAATGAGCAGAAGAAAAGCTCATGAGGGTTCAACAATTGAAGGAATCCAAATAATAGAAGCATGAGTGGAAGGGGTTTTAGCAGGACTAACTTTAATAAGACTACTGAGGTGTCTATTATAGCTAGGCACTATTCAAATTTGGGCAAACCACTGACTTGGTGCCTGAAATGATTCAAAAAAGAAGGAAAACTTTAACCCATTCCTTCTAGGCCTACTAAGAATGAAGGCCAACCCTATCATAGATTAGAGTTATACTATCAATATCATCTGCATACAGGCTATGACATAGATAACTATAGCACTCTAAGGGATAGAATTCAAGACTTGATTGATTCAAGATAGGTCCCTAATATAGAGAAGAGATAAAAAGGTTAGAGTGCTTGGTCAAATGTTCTCCCACCTATCAATATAATCAGCTTGGGCTTGCCAAAATGGTATGTGCTGCGAGACTTGTACAGAAATGAATACCTAGCAGTGGAGAAAAGGGCAAAATAAAGTTAAGGTTTAATTTGTCTGATGGATATATGGGCTATAGATAGTGAAAGCAAGCCAGAGGAATAGGTCCAACACTTGTGGGTCAATTCAAATTCATAGTAGAAATCGGGTAAGGAAGAAGAGGCTAAAGCAGTAACCAAAAGTGGTCAAGTAATGCTTGAGGTGGATAAAAAGCCAATTCCCCCAATT
>CANXYI010700643.1:0-11860 GCA_948208565.1 Hura crepitans
CTCATGAATTCTAAATGGCATGCTTTAAATGCATTAAATTCACATACCTTTCTAACAAGTAAGGCCTTTTTTACACTTCAAGCTTATGAATTACCTTGTTTTACCTCACTTTTCCTTATATTATAGGCACTCTTAGAATGCTAAAATCCTATAGGAAATAAAATAAAAAGGGAGGAAACACAAACACACACAAAGTTAGTTTCTAAGCACCTTTTATGCACACTTGAGGACTCCTTGAATTTTCTTGGATTCTATAGACATCTATGGCCTTCAAACCCTTCAAAGATCAATTAGCAACTTAGTAATAGAATTTTTGGTATGAATTAGTGGATAATTTAGGCTTGATAAAACATGAAAATGAAAGAGCAAAGGGAAAGATGGAGTTAAGCATGAGAGAAAGAAGAAAGGCAGAAAGTAGGGCTAGGGTGGCTCGAGTAGTGACACAAGTCACCCGAACGCCCTAAAATTACTCAATTTCGGTAGAAACATTAGGGAATTTTAAAAATTCATTCAGACCTTCAAAAATCATCACGTTTGTTTTAAAAATCCTTGATTAATCCCATTTAGAGGCTCGTAATATTTACGATAAAATTTTCTGGACAAGACAGTTAACTAATTACCTCGATTTATGTATAAAACCTAAAATTTAGGAAAATTTGCAAATGACCACGAAATTTAAAAATTCCTTCACCACTAGACTCAGACAATTTTTGACCTTTAGGATATGGTATTTTTAGGTTTGTCCAAGCACATCTTGGGTCATTCCTAGCCCGAATCCAACTAAGCCTATAGCTCATTAGATTGCAGCCTAAAATAATTTATTAATTCTGGTAAATCTTTAAATTAAGTCTTTTTTTTATCATTTTTAAGCCCGTCAAAGTTTCATAACCAGTGTGCCTTACTCAGGCCTCATAAAGGTGACCCAGCACTCCATGCACACTTTTTGAGCCTCAAAGGTATTGCTCATGGAGCCTTGACTAACAGGTATTACAACCATAACCATATCATTAACTCGCATATATATACATACACCTATAACAATTCCATACAAGGAAATCTCACTTTTTTATACAAAAAATGCATATGTATACATTTTAAGCTCAAATTCACACACCTTGAACACTCCACTCCTCACTTCAAGGCTTATCAATGCCTTATTTCCCTTGAGTCACTTTTTTTCCAACACATTAGATTTGATCTTAGTAAAATCCTAAAAAATTCTACAAAGCTCTAAATTTAATGCTAGTTACGCCAATTGCCTTAAAATCACTTTTAATCCTCATAAAAAAATAAAAATTCAATTATAAACACTTATAAATCTTAGGGACACTATTTACCAAGTTGTAAATTCTCCCTCCTTAAGTATTTTTTTCAACTTTTATCACTTAGAATGATCAAATTAGGTTATAGAGGCTAAGATTGATATTTTATTTGGGATTTTTGGTGGAGAATTACAAGAGTTAAAGAAGGAAAAAGTAGAGAAAGCAACACCATAAATGGCATCGGCCATAGATGGAAAAAAGAGGAAGATGAGACCTTTTTAGCATATGTGGGCTTCCCACATGTTCTAGCCCAAAAATATGCATACCTGTGGGCCCCATTCACTTAACGCATCAATTTTACGGTCCATTTTAGCTCAATTTTCATTTAAACCTTGAAATTTCATTTTAATTATTTAACACCTCTTAAATATTGATTTTAGTGTAAAAAATTCTCAATTATACCCATTAAGGGCCCTATAAAATCTCAGATAAAAAATCCTTAGTCAACTTGAGTTACTATTCACTTGTGTAACTTAAAAATTTCGAATAAATATTAAACAACCTCAAAATATTAAAATTCTTTCTCCAGTAGTTTTATTAGAATTTTTGACCTTCAGGGTATACCATTTTTAGGTCTATCCGAACATATCCTAGACCATTCTAAGCATAAACCCAACTAATGTCACTATTCACTAGTTTATAGCTTGTTATAATTTATTGGCTCTGTTAAATCTTTTAATTATTTCATTTTTATTAGCTTACCCCATCAAAGTTTTATGAGTAGTACTTGCCCTTTTAACCATCATGTAGTACCCCGATGTCTCGAGAACTCTATTCATAGCTTGAAAGTACTATTCATGAAACTCAGTTTCATAGGTATTGCATGAATGACTTCATAAGGGTTTTTATACCCTTTTTATTCACCCCTAGGTTAGATTTTCTAGCCTTTAAACCCCTAAAAGACTAAAAAAAAATTGGCATTTAATTAATTAATTAAAAAAGCCTAATTCTAATCTAATTACTTAAAATATTTAATTACCACTTAATTAATATTTTAAACTTTTTCCTTAGGCTCTAAGCCCAATAAGCCTTCTCATTTTATTTCATCTTATTTAATGACATCTCATATTATTAAATACTTCGTAGTTTTACCTCATTAATTTTCTCCTATTAGTGTGTGACCTTTGGCTTCTGAAGCATATTGGCAGTATAATAGTTTAGAATCGTAGTGGAATGGGATTTTGTGATTTAACCTAATTAAATCATTATTCAATCTTATTAATAGATTCACTATTATGAAGTCATTAGAGGCTTCTAGCCAAGCACAATGATCACCTAAGTGTTGAAATGTCAAGTAGTTTGACGTAGCCCTTTCATATACAATTACCATGCAATTTGTCTTTTCACCATACTTTATTTCATTTTAGTTTAAGTATAGGCTTGTGTTAATTCAATGCTTAATCAAGTATGTCAAATTAAGCCCTAAATATGTTGGTTCAAAAATTTGTTCCTTTATTCCAAAAATGCCATTGTGAGTCTCATTCACACTTGCATTTCACTTTGGCCAAAGTTTCTAAGAATAGAGGCATATTAAAACAATGAGATAAACTCCTTATTATAATTAGAGATGCTGAATCCTCTATTGATCAATCAACTACCTTCAAGTATCTCAATTTATAACAAATCACCTAGCTATGTATTTAACATGGCAATGTAAAGCATTAGAGTCAAAGTATAGTTCTCAATACTTAAGATAACCTTAGTGATTTCAAACAAGCATCCACAAGTTATCTCTAAACATCACCATGCTTACAATGTTTGACTAGGTCAAAAAGCATAACATGTGCCAGTATATCTGCATTAACAATGTCCCATCTTGTTAATGCTATGACTAGGGATAGTTTTTGTATTTCACACTTACATGCAATAAGAATCTCAAATTATGAACACTTCATAATTTCCTCTGCACTATGAATATACTAGGGACTTTATTACATAGTTTATGATCATATCACACAAATGAATTAGCATAAGTACTATTATGATAAAGAATGCCTTTATTATAAACAAATGTTTATTATGTACACAAAATATCCCTATTACATATGATCTCTAGGGCATGCTTCTAATAAAAAATGACTTCCGATACACTAATGCAACCAGATAAAAGTATTCATTATAATATAATTTTGAACAAAGTTTGAAGTGAAAATGAAGTCATTAAGATTGTAAATGAAACTAAAGTTTTATAGCTATGTTTTGTGCATGTGACGTAGTTAAAGCTGAATTGTAAAATATTTTATTTTTGCCAAAAATGACCCAGGATTAGTACAACCTAATACTAAAATATTGTAAATAGTTTGTTGGCATTAGAACTAGAATTTTTGAACACCAAGAAGTATTTTATAAAAATCAGGCAAAGTTAAAAGTTTTGGTTTTAATCAATTTTTTTAGTGTGGTTTTCTTAGGCTTTTTGAGTCTTATTTTAAGTGGATTTATAAGACCCTAAGAGATGCCAAAAAGGTTTTAGATAAGTGGAATAAAAATCAATGAAAGGATTAAGAAGTAATGTAATTTTAGGGCCATTGGATCTTTATAAGAAAGATCACAACCCTTGGTGTGGGAGGGGTATATATAGGGGTCAAAGTGGCTTGGTCAACACATGAATAGTGTTGTCTTCTTCATTTTCTTCCCTTAAAGCTAGTGGTAGCTTCCCTTTTTCTACCCTTCCATTTTTATTCATCAATCATTTAAATTGTCCAAAATTTTCACATCTAAACCTCTAATTAGCCTCTCCAAAGTAAGATTCTAGCTTTAATTTTAGGTGTTATAGAGTAGAATGAGAGATTTTTAAGAAACCACTCTTGAGTGAATATTGAGTCAATCTCAAGTAAGTGGTTATTTTGGCTCTTTGATATTTTCTACGGTTCGATGGGGTTTTAATAAGGGTTTTTTAAGCTTATAATAAGTTTTTGGAGAAGTAAGATTTTTTTTAGGGATTTATATATACATATTTATTGTATGTTTGTAGAGGATAAAGAAGGTTCATTGAGGCTTAGAAGAGTGCATAAAAGCATATTAAGGTTAGTGTAACAATTATGATATGTTCAATTTGAAGAAAGTGAGTGGTAAAGTATGTTTTGCATGTTTTATGTGTATGTATTTATGAGATTGGACATTAACTTGATTATGGTGATTAAGTGATGATAAATGCATGACTTAATGAAGTGAAATTATGAAATAAAGATGTGTGTGTCAAGTATGTCATGGCCGAAACATATAACGTGGAAGTATGTTTAGTCGAAATGCTTTACATGCATGTTTATGTGTTTTTAAAGTTAAAAATGATAATAACTATTGCAATTGAATTCAAATTCCATGAAAGAATAAATGTAACTACAATTTCCATGTTAATGATAATAAGATTTAAAAGGTTATGTATTTAAATTGTGATAAATGTGTCAATTGTGTCAATAAGCATAAACTATATTAACAAGCATAAACTATGTGATAGCATGCTATAATATCTTATTGAATAAGGATTGAGTATGGCTGAAAATATATGGGGCATAAAGTGATAAGCACATATATGTCTGAATGATGTTAAAATGATAAGATAGTATATACCTTGTCTATGAATAACATAATGATGATTTATTATATGGTGAACATAAGCAAGATATGTAATAGCCTTAATTTATGAGTATAGGTTGAATGGCCAATGTTGAATATATGGGATCATGAATGCAAAATTGAATGAAAAAGACATGCTAAGCTTATAACCAAAGTATGTATAATTTGGTGTATGTATAATATGGCTTTGCTTATATGGTTAGTGAGCTTAAAGAATGAGATATAATCAAACATAAAACTAAACAGTCTATTGTTACCCCATTTTGGTCATTTGTTGGCCAAATGATTTGTAAAATATATTTAAGCTATGTTATTATATGTGAAACTAAATAACATGTGGTTATAGCCTATAAGAGTTTGATAACCTAGTTTAGATAGGTTGACTAGTCATCTAAGCTATTTAGCAACTACTAGGGTACTTTGATATTCGACTATGACCTTTAGGTTAGTAACTTGACCTTCAGGTCTATATCATGACTTTCACGTCCATATCATGACCTTTGAGTTTGTATTATAGCCTTTGGCCTATGTATGACTTTCATGGTCCATCATGACCTTTGTGTTATGATATGGCCTCTATGTCCCATTTATCCCATTATCCAGTATCGAGATATCTTTAGTCAATTATGGGCAAAAATAAAATGGAATTAATTATATAATAATGAATAAGAGATCCTAATAATCATTGGTGATAAGGTTATTATGAAGATAGAGTGACAATCATGTTTTGTAGGAGTTTAATGTTAATTAGTTATATGTTCATCTTTGGATGCTAATGAATCATGCATGTGATATAATAAACTACTATGAATGAAATTCTTATGCATGTGTATATGACAATTTATATTAGTTACACCACTGAGCTTTATGCTTATAATATCATTGTTTTTATGGTGCATAGGTCAAAGAATAGATAAAAGCTAAAAGCCTCACTCAGCAATGTAAATTAAGACAAAAGCTTTATTTTGGTATAGTTTTTGGATTATTATACACATAGCATGGTTAAGGGCACTCATATGTATGTCATATTAGGGAGGGCCTAAACATGTTGTATAACGTTTTGTAACTATCTTTAAAACAAGTTTACTTTTTATTGTATATAGATACAACAAATGATGTTATTATTGTGTTTGACTTTGATATTTGATAATTGTTGTAATTGGATGATTTGGATAACCAGAACGACCAAAATGAGTTATATTTGATGTTTAGCATATAGAAGTATTTTTACCAATAGGTTACTATTCACAGTGGGAATAGTGTCTTGATACAGTCATTATAGTGTAAAATTTTCTACATGATGATTTCTCTAATGTTTTTAACTTTTAAAAAAAGGATTTTTGCTTAATTATTTTCTAAAAGATATTTCATGCTAACAAGCCTTCAAAAGCTTTAAATTATATAGGATTTATATATAATGTTAGTTTGGATATTAGTTTGTGTGCCACTTCTTATTTGGATTCGACAATCAGGTTAGGCGAGGGGTGTCACAAGAACAATTTAACCATACATGTGGGAGAAACAATGTTGAAAGGCTTGTTGCTTATGTCTATTTATGTTGTGTTCCATGCATAACATGCATCACAAATTATAAGTATTTATTAATCATGCATCACATCTAGCCCTTTATTTTCTTAGCCATATTTTATCCCACATTCACAACTCAGTGGAAGAGAATGGGCAAGCACCTTTATGAATTGATACTTAAGCTATCATCTCACTTAGAAGAGGAACCATGTCAGAAGATAAAATTGTGACCAAATCCATGTTGATGGAGGTCATAGGAGAGATAGAGAAGAGGATAATGGCCACTCTTACTAATTCTAGGCCTAACATGTATGCTTAGAAAAGGGAAAGAAGTGGTAAATGAAATAGATTGTTAAATGTTTGATGAAGACATACCTTTGGTCAAGGCTGCCTATAATAGGGTTCCCCTACCCAAGCAAATTTAGTATGATCATATCAAAAAGCTGAATGAGAAAATATAGGCTATGAGTTATCTCTTCACTAAAGGGAAAAACATTAACCTAGATGACATTAGATTGAGGTAAGATTGCACTATGCCTTACAAATTCAAGATGCCTAACCTAAGCAATTTTGATGGCACATCTTATCCATGGACTCTGTTAAAGCAATATGTCATGGACATACGATTTACCAACCTCTCAACAGACTAGATAGTGAGTCTCTTTAGCATATCCCTTATCAGTCAAGCCTTTGATTGGTACTACCATAAAGAGAGAAAAAGTTAAAGAGGGTTGGGTTGAACTAGCAAGGGCCTTTAGCATGATGTACTTTAACAACGCAAGCATTAAAGTCACTTTGAAAGATTTAGAGCTGGTGAGATAGAAACCTAATGAGACTTTCTCATATTACTTAAAGTGATAAAGGGCTAAAGTATTAAAGATGAGAAATAAGCCCGATGATATTGACCAAATAAAAATTTTCATAAAAAATTCTAATAGCTACATAAATAATGGGCTTACTATTCAAGGGATTACCACTTAGAGTAGTTGAAAGACATTGCTATCGATCTAGAGATGGCTTATCAGAACAAAGGTTTTAAGAGGACAAGTAATTCAAATTATTCCAACAATAGTACTGGGGGTAACTCTAAGACGACAAATGTGAATGTTATACAAAGAAAACACTAATCTAACCTAGGAAAGTCTTTATCTTGGTGTTTGATGAAGCTAGTAAAAGAAGGAAAATTGCATCCACTTCAACCTTAACCATAAAACAACCCTTCTCCCTTTAATCATTGACATGATTAGTTCTGCACTTATCATAAGAGAATAGACCATCTCACTTACAATTGTAAGCTCTTTAGAAAAGCCATACAAGAGCTGATCAATACCAAGCAAATTCCTAATCTAAAGGCTCAATGTAACCCGCTTCTTAAGCATAACCAAATTGCATATATACTTAATTTTGGGCTTCCAAAAGAATATGTCCTTAAGGACATTTATGGATTTGACCATGAAATAAGTGAGGGGGTAAGAGAGAGTGAAGCAATCCTCATGACTAATTTTTGGGATAGTGTGCAACGACTTAAAAATTTCAACTTCTATGAATAGTACTTTCTTGGGATAAGTAGTCTTTTCAAGATGCACTTAGGCTACCGGATGAAAGTATTAATCATAAAATAATTTTGGGCAAAGTTTGAAACTGATCAGAAGTTATTTGATTGGTTAAAAATGCTAAAAAAGTTTTTACGATAGTGTTTTATGAATAGTATCCAAGGCAAAGCTGAATCGTAAAATATTTTAAAAGTTGCTCACAAAATTTCAAGAATTATACGACTTGATACTCAAAAATTCTAATTAGCTTGTTAGCACTAGAATTGGAATTTTTAATGGTCAAGAAGTATTTTATCTAAATATCGGGTAACAAAAAAATGGCATTTTAATTCAATTTTTCTCATTTTTGAGATCTAATTTTTAGAGTGTTGTGGGCCCTAAATTAATTTAATATTTTATAATTAAATGAGATTAATGGGAGTTAAAAAAGGGAGGAGAAAATTGGGAGAAATTAAACTTAAAATGGATTTTTTTTTCAAAATCTATAAATAGTCAACCTTCTTTTCTATTTTGGTCAAATTAACAAAACACATCCTCTCCTTGTCTATTCAAAACCCATTGGCCACAAGTAGGAAAAACCTCTATTATTGGCTTTTAATCCTCCTTATAACATCCATTTCTCTTATCAAATGGAAAATTTAGAATCCCTACAACCTTTATATGCTAATTCAAGTAGAGTTCTCGAATAAAATCGAATGAATTTTCCTGATTTCGAGTTGGGTGAATAGTGCTCATTTTTCATTTAAGTAAGAATTTTTGAAACTAAATATTTTTCGAATTTTTGAAACTAAATATTTTCCCATGATCTAAGGGTGCCCAAGAGTCATTTAGTATGTTGTTTATAATTTTTGATGCCTATATGAGTTTATACAAATTTTTATAAATTGAATCTATAATAGGCAGTTACCAAAATGAAATAATCTCGAGATAAGTGCAAGGCAAGGCCTAGACGAGCTTCGTGGTGTATTTTGGACATGCTAGGTATGTGTAACTAATCTAATTTGTGCAATTAATGCATGCCCTAACTTATACATAATGTATATGTGTATGTAAGTGTATGTATATGAGGAAATGCTTATGTATATGATTAATTGACATGCACATTAAGATTTTAGTGTTATATAAAATAAAATGTGTATGAATGTAAAATGATGGAAGAAATAGTGATGGTGTGTGAATAGGCATGATAGCTGAATGGCCATGAAAGTGGATGTATGTGTGTTTATTTAATGTGTATGTAAATAAGCATATATTGACATTGAATGACAAATTATAACCCATTAACATGTGATACGATGGAATAGACTGGAATTACACTATGTATGTGTGTATGTGTAGCTTACAGTTGAATTGCCATTAGAGTATGCCTATGGGTATATGTCAAGTAATGCATGTGAATAAGCATAATTAAGGGCTTGTGAATGTTTTTTCCATTTAAAGTATGAGATAATACATAAGGCATAATATATACATATATGAAATAATAATAGATTGATAAATATATCCTTTATGCATAAATGTTTATAAGTATGCATCATGCTAGTTATATGTTAAACTTGTGCAATAATGACATAATGAGATGATGTAAATGTGAGATTGGTTATGCATAAATGTTTGTAAGTATGCATCATGCTAGTTGTATGTTAAACTTGTGCAATAATGGCATAATGAGATGATGTAAATGTGAGATTGGATATAGTATGAAATGAAAAACATACATTGATGCTTGGTGTACTTTAGTTGAATGGAATGAACAATTTTGAGCTTGAATGTTGCTGGATAAAAGTGTTGAAATTATGACTTGAGAACATAGCATAAATGTGTGTGTGTGCTTATGAAGTTACCAAATGGCTTATTGATTCTTAAGGAATGAATAATAGGCTTTAAAGTGAACATGAAATTGATGATATGTGATCACATGCTAGAAATGGATTATTTAATGCTAAAAATGTGTATGTAAGCATACAATAAGGATGAATGACATGAGTGAGTGATTAATACAAGTGACTTTGTGCTTAATCACCAAAATATGGGAAATAACACGATATTCCTAGTTTAATCAAATTGTGATTATGCCAAAATCAAAGTGAATTATTCTAAAGCTTTAATATGATTATGAAATTAATAACATATAGGAATAGCCCATATGAGTAACAACCTAAACATGGATAGGTTAACTAGTCAATTAGGGATAGATAGTTACTACTAGGACACTTCGGTGCTTGATGTCAATTTAAGGTTCCACTTTTAGTTTAACCCCAAAGCCTATATTTTTATCATCTTTGGATTCATACGAGTGCAGTTGTTATTCAGGTCCCATAGAGGCCTTGCACATTTTTATGCAAGTATAGCTATTATTTAGATCCAGTAGGATCACTATGCACCTATACTGGTGCAGTAACCATTTAGGTCTAAAATATGGGACACTGCACATGATGATCCTAATATTCATAGGATTTGTGTTCTCATTATGATGGGTATTATAAAAATAATTGAATGAACATAAAAAGAGCTTAAATAGTCTGTTGCACACACCACACAGTTTTTATTATGTGAGTGATGAATGATATTGAGTATGTATTATTTATGACTGTAGATAGCATGTATAAAGGACATATAATATTTTATATATCAATGTACTCATTGTGTATGTTAACTTCTTTTTATTTTTTTTTGATAATGTATATGCATAAGATGATAATATTATGTTTATCATAACTATGATTAGTTAAATCTTGTATAATTAAGCATGATTATATATATATGACATTATGCAAAAGTTATTTCAGTTACACCACTAAGCTATTCACTTAGCACATCATTTCATTTGTGATGCATAGATAAGATGGATGATTGAGCCTAAGCTTTGGGATATCTAGACAAGCAAGAGAAGACCATTCTTTTTTGGTATATTTTGCTATATGTAATTGAATTATGAGATGTATACACATAGAAAATGCACTTTTATGTTGGATGTAAGTAGTATTAGGCCTAAACAATTGCATGTTGTAATTATAACTTGTATATGGTTTTGTAACTATATTTTAAACTCTTAAAATTGTTTTATGATTATATGATATATCTTCTCAAGATTGAGATTGTGATTGTGATTGTGATGATGATTGATTTAGAGTGATCAGAAGGATCACGAAGATGGGGAAAATGATTATGAAATATTTTAGAAGTGTTTTCTTTATTGTAAGTTACTATTCAAAATTTTGGGATAGTGCCCAGTTTAGCTATTATGATACCAAAATTTTGGCATAAAGATTCTCAAATTTTGAATATGTAACTTAGTCTTTAAGAAGTATTTTGAAAACCCACATTTTTATGTGTTAATCAAGTATAATAAGATGTATTAAGTAACATTGTATAAGTTGAGATTTAATGGAATGTATATGCGCACTCCTTAGTCATGTTTGGTGACCGATCGATGATCGGACCAGGTAAGTGGTGTCATATAGTGAGAGTGGAAGTGAGCTTTGGTAGAGCAAAGGATTTTTGGATAGATCTTCTAATGAGGATCCCAAAGAAGGTAAGAGAGAGGAAATATGGGTTAAAGGGTTAACAGCAAAAAAGATTGAGAACAACATACGGATCCTCCTAAAAAAAGAAATAAAGACTAGAGAACCCGAAGATGAATATCTGTTAAAGTAGCTTAAGAAAACTCAATCCTATATAAGTATATGGAATTTGTTAATGTCCTCATAGTCCTGTAGCCAAAAGGTAGGTGAAGCCTTAGGACAATTTTCTATATCCACAATCACTAGACTCGAATAACTTATTCAAGTCATGAAAACAATGAAGACATGTATCATCTTTTTTTTAAATGAAGACCTACCCTTAGAGGAAGACAACATGACCAGCCACTTTTTATCGAAGCTG
>CANXYI010700667.1:0-17945 GCA_948208565.1 Hura crepitans
CGATATGCCAAGAAAGTGGTTGCTATCAAAGAAGATCGATAAAAGCAATTTGAGAAGGGGTTTAACCTAGAGATTATACTTCAGATAACTCCTATAAAGATAAGGGATTTCTCAGCTTTGGTAGTAGCTTGCCACACAGTAGAAGAGGTTCATAAGCTGAGGAAAAAGAGAGATAGTTTCTAAAGGAAGAGGTGCAAGGAAAGGTAGTTCAGTCTCTGCAACAGATAAGAATCAAAAGGGTGATCAATCTAAGCAACAAAAGAGTCAAAAGCAGGATCAAACACAAAAGTCAGGTCAAAGATCTAGAGCTTAGTCTAGATAGCAGACTCAGACTATAGGTGCCTTAAAATCCATAACTAAGAATGCACCACTACCTCAGTGTGTATATTATGGTATGAGATATAAGTGTACATGCTAAATGACTATGATAAAAGTATGTTAGGGATGTGGCTCTAAAGGTCACTTTGTTAGAGATTATACAATAAAACCTATAGATCCATCTTAGAAGAAGGATAGGAGAGATACAAAAACCTGAGTTGGGGCTAGCTAGAGGGATAAGGCATATAGCAGAGCTCTAACTAGGCAATATGCTATCTTAACTAAAAAGGATACAGATTCATCGAACATGATAGCGGGTACTGTTTAACTCTTTGATTTACGTGCTTTAGCAAATATAGATTTGAGGTTTACACACTCTTATATCAACACTACATGAGCTTCAAATCAAGGGTTAGCATCAGAAGATCTTTATATTGATGTTATGGTTAGCAACCTAATAGGAGATGTAGTTGCGAACAAAGTATATAGAGATTGTCCTTTGTTACAATAATGATATGCTTTTTTAGTTGATCTCATTGAATTACCCTTCAATGATTTCAACTTGCTCTTGGGCATATATTGGTTGTCCAAGTACCATGCAAATGTGGACTGTAGAAAAAAATGGATCACACTTAAAGCTAAAGATGACACTAAAGTAACAATTATAGGGAAAGGATCAAACCCTATGTCCAATATGATATCAATAGTAAAAGCAAGAAGATTGATGAAAAAAGGTTACCAAACAGAAGCTTGAATTTGGGATTAAGGTTTTGCCAAGTATAGCACTAGTATCTATAGCTTCATACAGAATAGCTCCCATGGATTAAAAGAGCTGAAGTTGCTATTACAAGAGCTATTAGATAAGAGTTTTATCAGACCAAGTGTCTCACTATGGGGAGCATTGATTTTGTTTGTCAAGAAGAAAGATAGCTCTTTAAGGTTATCCGTTGACTATAGATAGCTAAATAAAGTCACCATTAAGAACAAGTACCCTTTTATCTCAGATAGATGACCATTTTGATTAGCTTAGAGGGATAGGCATCTTCTCTAAGATTGGCCTTAGATCAGGATATTATCAACTAAGAGTGAAGGAGGCAGATATGCACAAAATGGCCTTTAGAATAAGATATGGCCACAATGAGTTTTTGGCAATGCCATTTAGGCTTCCTAATGCTCCAGCGGCATTTATGGATCTCACGAATCATACCTTTTAGCTATTATTAGATTTGTTTGTAGTGGTCTCCATTATTGACATCCGTATGTATTCTAAGAATTGGGATGAATATGAGAAGCATTTGAGGACCATTCAACAAATGTTAAGAGAAGAGAAGCTCTATGCCAAACTTAGTAAGTACGAGTTTTATCTTGATAAGGTTTCTTTTCTAGGTCATATAGCATCAACAGATGGCATTAAAGTTGATCCTAGCAAGATTGAGGCCATTATGGAATTAAAGTCACCTAAGAACACCATAAAGATCAAAAGTTTCTTAGGTATAACAAGTTATTATAGAAGGTTTGTTAAGGGATTTTACCTAATTGCTACTCCTATGACACATCTTTTGAAAAAGAATGTCAAGTTTGTATGGGAAACAAGTGCCAAGAAAGCTTTGATAGGTTAAAAGGTATGTTGATAGAGGCTCTGATTCTAATTAAGCTGGTATCGGGAAAAGTTTCTACTCTACAATTATGCTTTATTAAATAGGTTGAGATTATGTAAGAAGGCAAAGTTATGGCTTATGCTTTAAGGAAGTTGAAACCTCATGAGAAGAATTATCTAACTCATGATTTAGAGCTTATAGTATAGTATTTGTTCTAAAGATCTAAAGGCACTATCTTTATAGGGAAAGGTGTTATGTATATACTAATCATAAGAGTTTGAAGTATCTTCACACTTAGAAGGAGTTGAATTTGAGACAAAGAAAGTGGATAGAGTTAATAAAGGACTACGATTGCCTTATTGATTATCATCTTGGGAAATCTAATATAGTGGTAGATGCTCTTAGCAGGAAATTTATATCAGCTTTGAGGTCCATGAATGTTAGCTTAAAGTTGCTTAATGATGGTGGTTTGTTTATTGAGTTACAGATGAAGCGAAGATTATTGCAACAAGTGAAAGGAGCTCAGAAGATTGATCACAGGATTGTGAATGTTATGAGTATGATTTAAAAGGGGAAACCTACTGAGTATGATTTAAGAGGGGAAGCCTACTGAGTATGAGATCAAAAGTGATGGCTATCTATATTATCATAATCATCTATGTGTACTAGATGTAGAAGATATGAGACAGCAAATCCTATAAGAAGCTCATAATGCTCATTATGCCATACATCCTAGTAGTATAGAGATGTATCAAGATTTGAAGATAGTTTATTAGTGGTTAGACATGAAGAGAGACATATTTAAGTACATGACTAGCTGCCTTACTTGTCAGCAAGTTAAGCTGAGCATCATGTTTCATCTAGATCGCTTCATCTATAACAATTCCAGAGTGGAAATGGGACAGAGTCACTATGGATTTTGTAATTGGACTACCAATAACTAGGAGCAAGTGTGATTCTATACGGGTTATGATTAATAGATTGACTAAGTTAGCATATTTTATACCTGTAACGATAGATTTCTCTCTGGAGAAGTTGGAAGAACTGTACATTAATGAGATTGTTTAGTTGCATAGTGTGCCGTCATTTATCATATATGATCGAGATTCTAGATCTACATCAAGGTTTTAGAGAAAACTTTATCATGTCTTGGGAACTAGACTCAATTTCATCACAGCATTTCATTCGCAAACGAATGGTCAGTCAGAAAGGGTCATATAAGTTCTTAAGGACATGTTGAGAAGTTGTGCCATTGAATTCAATGGAAGATGGGACTACTATCTTTCTTTGGCAGAGTTTTCCTGTAACAACAGCCATCAAGTGAGCTTAGGCATAGCTCTTTATAAAGCCTTATTTAGGAGAAGATGCAAAACTCCTTTATGTTGGAGTGAGTTATGTGACAACAAGCTTATGGGCCAAATTTGATAAAAGATGCTAAAGAAAAGGTGAAAATTATTAGAGATAGGCTTAAGGCTACTTCAAACAAATAGAAGTCATATACAGATTTAAAGAGAAGAGTCATTCAGTATGAAGTGGGGGATAAGGTGTTTGTCAAAGTATCTCTATGGAAGAAGGTGTTGAGATTTGGCAAAAAGGGTAAACTAAATCCACGTTTCATTAGTTCATATGAGGTAACTAAACATATAGGACCAGTGCCTTATAGACTGGCTTTACCTCCTGAGCTACAATAGATAAATGACATGTTCTATATGTCTATACTTAAGAGATATAGATCAGACCCATCTTATGTGCTATCAGCTGAAGAAGTGGAGATGCGACTAAATCTATCATATGAGGAGGAACCAATAAGGACCTTAGCCCAAGAGGTTAAAGAGTTATGGAACAAAATGATGCCTCTGGTGAAAGTACTGTGGCAACATCATAATATGGAAGAAGTAACCTAGGAAAGCAAGGCTCATATGAAATATTAGTTTCCCTCTCTATTTGAATCAAGTAATTACAAGGACGAAATTTCTTTTAAGAGGGGAAGTAATTTAACGTCCTAAAAATCCCGACTTATGAATAATACTTCTAGAGATAAATAGTATTTTTCAAAACTCTAGTTGCAGTAATTAGATCAGAGGGAAGTATTAATCAAAAAATAATTTTGGGCAAAATTTAGAGTCAATCTGAAGTGATTAAGATAATTAAAAATGCAAGAAAAGATTTTACAGCAATATCTCATGAATAGTGTCGTAGAAAAAGCTTAACAGTAAAATAATTCAATTTTTTCTCAAATTAATTTGGGATTGATACAACCTAATACTTGAATATTCTAACTAATCCATTGACACTATATTTGGAATTTTTAAATATCAAAAAATATTTTTAGTAAATTGGGTAAAGATATCAAGTTACTTTTTTATATGGTTTTTAAGCTTTTTGAACGCAGGTTTTTATGAGGTTCAAAAAGGATTATGTTTTAAAGATTTTTTTGGGGTATAAACTTATGTTTAATGGTGTTTAATTGAGGAAGAATGGATTTGAAAGTGAGGTTTTTAAGAGGGGAAAAGCGAGAGCCATTGGATTTTTGATCCATTTAATCTAACCATCCATTGAAACAACTATAAAAGAGGTTAAACAATGGTTAATGGTGGAATAGTGGGTACCAACACCCCTTTTCCTTTCTTCTTCATTATGACGCCATATCTAAAAGAGGAGACCTACATTTTGGTTCATTCTTCCTTCAATCCAACACCATCTAAACATTTCTAAGCCCTAAGTAAACATGGATTAAATTTATTTATAGTGGTAGAAGCTTGTATTATAGGTTTTATCAAGAGAATTTAAAGATTTAGGGTAAGGATAAATAGTAACCTAATTTTGATCTAGTGGTTTTTCTTTGGATTTAATATTTTTTCTATGATTTACGGGTGCCCAAGAACACATATATATTGTTAAAATTGATTTTGGAGTTGTTTTGGATTTATTGTGATTTTTCTAAGTTTTGACTATTATGTGTATGTAGAGAAAGAAGGGACAAGTTAAGGAAAAGAGAAAGAAAAGGCATATCCAAGGCTTTTTGGTGTCTTTTAATCATTGGTAAGTGAATTCAACCTAACATATACTTATGCATTGTGTGTGAATTGCATTTATTATGTATAAATCAATATGTGATAAATGTGACATGTAGTGAGCTAGTGTATTGAAGTTAATAATGCATGTATTGGTATGTTTAATATGTAATTTAGTGATATGAGTATAAATGTGATGTTTTAAGTGGATTTTATATGATGGTCTAATTTTCTTGAGGGACCTAATTATGTGCTTTTGACACTTGAGTGGAGTTAAGTGAATAAAAATGGTTTTAGGTCATGTAATGTATAGTGTGACTCTAATTTGAGATGTAGAAATAATTGGTATCATAATTATGTATCTAATATGATGACAAACATATATATTTAGTGTGATTTTATGATGTTCTAAAGAACATGGCTATCTTATTGATAGTGGCCAAACGCTTCTTTTTAAATAACTTAATTATTGGTTTTAAGATTTCATAGAAAGTCTTAGGCATCATATTGTGAATATGGTAATTGGTATGATGTAACATCATGAGTTGGTCAAATGGCTTAAACTTTTGTAAAGACCTTTTTTATGTCTCATACATGAGTTTCCTAGAAATAATTTGTGCATATTGATTTTGAGAAAAGAAATGCAAGTATGTAAACAAACTTCAATGTGTATGATGTTTTTATTTTATTTTTTTCAGATAGCTCTCAGGTACAAATCTTTTTTATAAAGATAAGTACTTTATATCATTATGCTTACTGTGTAAATACATTATGTGCAAAATGAGCTATAATGATACACAAATATGGCTTTGTCAAATGGGCACTAAATGGTTTTGGTGCTTTGAGCACTTAGCAAGCATAATCAAACCTATGATGCAAGTAAGATGCTATGACACAAAAAGTATTCATGTATAAGTATGCAATATGGTTTATCATAACAAGTAAACTGTGAGTAATTATTAAGTCTTCTTAAATCAAGCTTAAGGTGAAGAAACAAATATAAGTGTACTAGTGCCCCATACTTTTAAACAACTTAGAATGGACAGGTTGATCAATTAACTAAGGAGATATAGCAGCTACTAGGGTACCCTCGGGTACAATATAGGCCTTCAATCAATCATACAGGCCATCGAGCAATATACAAGCCTTCAAGCACAATATAGTCCCATTATCCATTTTGGTTAGTTTTTTTTTAGGTATGGGCATGAATAACAGTTTGATGTTTATAAATAAATTATGGCTTATGTAAAAGTGAGGAAAAGTCATAACTTAGTGGTGCTTAATAAATAATGTCATGGTTGATATGTGAGACATCTCATATTTGTATAATTGATAATATTGGCATGCATGTATGAAAGCTAATATGCATATTTTGCACTTTCTAATCATAAACTTGCTTTCTAATTATTTGAATTATTGTAAATGCATGTGTGCATGAGATCATGCATAAGTTATGTTGAATTCACCACTAAGCAATCACTTAGCGCATCATCTTTATTTTTGCGATATATAGGTTAAAGAAATCATATTAGAGTTAAAGCTTTAATATCAAGAAAACTATGCAAAAAAAGATTATTTGGTATTTTTTTGTTCTCCTTGTATAATTAAAGATGTACTCTTATAGTGGCACTCTTGTGTAATTAAAGGATTAGGCCTAATCTATGTTGTATCTAAATTTGTAACTCTTTTAAAATAGTATCGCAACTTTCTTATGAAGATTGTGTAATATTACTTAACTTGTATGATATCCCTTCCTTATGCATGTTTGATATATGTGGAGATTGGTTTGTGTTAGGGGTCAGATGGACACAAATATAGATGTGTTGTTTTATGAGATATTAGAAGTCTTATTTTGTGTAGGTTACTATTTAGGATAGTATCTCGGCACAACCATTATGTTGTCGGATTTTAGACACGAGGAACCCATTAGTAAACTTCACAAATGGTTTTTGATAACTACTATTTTTATAACCTCAACTATGTAAAGAAACTTTTTACTTTAAAAGAAAGGTTTTAATCTTTAAGGGTTTCCTTTTAAGCATAGTTCGAATATTGGCATGTATCTCATTCCTTATTCAGGTCTAGTGATCGGATCAGGTAAGGGGCACTATAGGGGGAGCTCTCAGATAAAGTCGACAGACATCGCACCTACCTAGCAGGAGGAGTGCCTAGTCTTGGAGAGAGTTAAAACTCATAAAATAAACTCAAACCAAAAAAAATTGCCTAGAGGAGCCAAAAACTCAAAAATTATTACTCAAAAGGGCTAAAAACTCAATCTCAATAGGCCCTACCTAGTAAGAGGAAAGCTTGGTCCTAGAGAGGGTTAAAACTCAAACCTTCTGAATGAGTGAAGCTCTTAGTCCTAGAGAGGGTTAAAACTCAACCCACCTAGTAGGTGGAATGCTTCATCTGGAGAGGGTTAGAACTCAAACCTACCAAATGGGTGGAGCTCTAGTCTTGGAGAGGGTTAAAACTCAAACTTTCTAACAAGTAGAATGCTTAATCTTAGAGAGGGTCAAAACTCAACCGATCAAGTAGGGAGAGTTCTCAAAACAAACTATGAGGTGTAGATATGCATATATTCTTTTCTTTTGAACTTTCATAACATTCATAGATTTTAATCCCTATCAAAGTGGAGGCAAGTTTAGACATAGGAGTCTAAGATGCTTATTGTTTCAGAGGGTTTCCAATGATAAAACTCATAGATGCTAGATGTTTTTAAAGAGATGTAAGAGGAGGCCTGAAAACCAAGCAAAATACCCTGAAAACAAAACTTGAAACCACCTTTAAAAAAGCCTAGGAAAACACCCAATGGACATCCTATGATATCAATGCAGACCTTTTTTCATAGGGATTAAGGTTTATACAGACCTTGTCAATACAGAAGTAGTTTACATCCGTGCGAACCTATTGCCCAGAGGATATAAGTCCATACAAAACTCACTTAAATTTGTGCAGACCTAAATGATTCATCGGTTGCTTGGGGACCACCTTCTAGATGGCTAAAGGGATATTCTCTATGGAGACCACAAGTTACCTTAGGGAGACTATAAAAAGGAAACTATTTAAAGAGTGAAAGGGGGGACTTTTTAAAAAAATCATTTTACACTTGGCACTCTTCTCTCTTCCTTTCCCTCACCCTTTCCAAAAAAACCCTACAAAAGTCCTAAATCTCCAACGGCAATCCTTGAAACAAGTTAAAGAAACCTCTATTGTTGCTTAGTTTTAAAGTGGTCAAACATAACAAAGCTTGAAGAAATCTTCACTTGGTGTAAACAGCTAAGGAAACCCTTATAAAGGGCTCTCCTCCATTCATCTTATCTTTATTTTTTTGTTTTATTCCTTTTTATTAGTTTTTTTATGTCTTTTTGAGCTTCCCTTTTTTTCTCTTTTTAAGGTCTATGACTTTTAATGAAAATAGAGCATTAAAATACCCATTTTTAGGGGCCTGCTCCATTGGAGAGGAGAGATATCCACCTTTTTTACCTATTTATTTCATTTCAATAAACTATTTTCTGCTCTATGTCCGACAGGAAGTCTACACAAACCTTCTTTTTAAGGAATTAGGTCTATGCAGACCTATATTCCTATATACATTGTGTTTCTTGAGTCTGTATAGACCTACATCAGACACTCGTGTTAAGTTTTTTTCTTTCATTTGTGTTTTTTTATCTTAGACTTAGGATCCTTAATGAAAAAGGATGTTACAGGGCTCATTTTAAAAGGTCCATCTTATTAGAGAAGGGAGATAATTTCTTATGTTCTTTTTATCTTTTGTGGCTCTATTATTTATTTATTGTTGATTATTATTCATTCTATTTTGTTCTCATACATATATCTTTATTGTTGTATTGTGTTTCTATTGTTTGTAAAATATATGATAATTGTTTTCTTTTCACCTTTTTGTGTACCTAGATAATTCCACATGGACATTCCGTATCGAGGGAGCCATGCTCGTGCGAAACTATTATTGTACCTATAGTCTTTCCATGAAAATCCGTGTAAACCTACATTCATAGATGGTTATCTGTTTACTTTTCTTTATTTGTTTGTTCCTATGGTGGTATTAAGTCCACACGGACTTAGTTTGTGCATTTTCTCGAGCTCTACACAGACTTATCCTTTTTTCAGCAGACCTTCTTAATTTCATATTTTGTATTTGGTTTGTAATTAATTATTTTTTATCAACTTTTTTAGATATATTATAGTAGGATTTTCATTTGTAATTGTTATAAACATTTCCCTGTATGATTCCATGCATGTTGTAATATATAGATTAAAATGATTTTTAATCCCATTAAAGATTAAACTTACAATAAAAATGTTTTATAGAAAATAAAAGTTAAATTCCATAAAAATAAAGCTTTTAAGACCAAAGTCCCCAAATGCCCATAATTATTTTAAGTTGGTAAAATAATAAGTTGCTAAATAATAAATGTTTTAACTTGTATATCTTTGAGGATCAAAGTCTTCTTCCCCAAAGCTTATTTGTAAAATTGGATGAATAAAAGGCTTTCAAAAAAAAGGATTTCATTTAATAAAAGTGTTTTAATTAATAAAATTTATTTGGAACCATTGTTCTAATAACCAAAATGATTTTATTTGAATAAGAGTAAAATATTTTTTAACTAATAAAATAGTTTTGGAACCAAAATTCCATAATTCCATAAGAAAAATTATTTTAATAAGTAAAATGAATGCTTTTAATAATTCATTTTTAGGGACCAACATTCCTTATATCTAATAAAATGATTTTGGGACCAATGTCCTCGATTTAATAAATTGGCCCGATTTCATATATGTTAGATATATATGATTTATTTATTTTGATTTATATTTCATTTGTTTTAACTTTAATGACCTCTTGTTACGTAAATGTGTTTATATTAATCGCAATAATTGCCTGATTGAGGGAATTGATAAAAGTTAAAACTGTCGATATGAAAATAATTATTATGTGTTGGGCATGAATAATATGGAATTTCTAGACCTAAAATCTCTTTCGTTTACTTATCAAACTAACAACTCGAGTGGCAACTTACACTCACCACTAGGTAAATAGTCTTATAAAGGATACTTAAAAACCCTTCCTCTTATTAGATTTGGAAACATGCCTTTTGAAGGCCCATTTCTAGGTCTGGCCTGAGCTCGCCGATAGTCGAGGTACCTCTAATAAGTCTTTAAAGAAAGTAATTAAATAGAATAAAATTATAATAAAAAATAGTAAACAATGTATTACAACGAGTCACTAAAGATCGGGTATTAGGCAAAATATTGAGCATCCATCCAATTTTTTAATTTATTATATCAATAACTTCTATATCACCTAAATTCCCATGAAAAGAATACTTTATAATTGAAGCTTGTAAATACTCACCTTCCTTAGACTCAATCTAAAAAGCAAAACAACTAACAACATATGGACATGCAAAATTGAACTTTTTTATCCATTAATTTCTTATATACTTAAAAATTAGTATAACAAATAAAATTTGAGACCATTATACAAAATAAAATGTAATAATTGTCGATTCACTTAAATATCCAATACAAGGCTTTTAATCACCATAAAGTTTTCTCACAGTCAACATTAAAAGGATGCAAAATCATGCTTAAACTATAAATCATACAATGCTAAATGAGAAATGACAATGATAATATACTCAAAACATGCATTTGTTCTTACAGGCATAAAGAAATATTTATGTGAAAGCTTAGTAAAATTTAAACTCCTTATGATTGTCCATATCCATATGCTTAAGATAACATAAAACTCTATATGACAACTTAGTAAATTTAGTAAAATTATTTAACTAAGTAATTTCTATAAAATTACACAAGGGGAGACACAAAAGTAATTTTTAAAGGGCATTAAACAAGGCCTAGTTAGTGGGGAATCAAATCCAACCAACTGTTTCCTAAATTACATCATTAATAAATCTAAATGCAATCAAACTAATTAACATTATCCTCAAATTTTGCAGAAGTTCCAAAGTTATCTAGCTTATAGCTTATTAAAGGCTTCAAGTCCTATAGAGGCTAACCATTGTAACTAGAGTAGCAAATACAAAAGCCTTCTAGATTCAATTAATTAAAGTTTTTTCTCTTTAAAATAAATAGGTATAAAACACAAATTTTACACTCAAACATGCAAAGTTTTGTAGATCGGCCCCTGTACTTAAAAATTTTCCAATTAGACACTTATACTTATTAAATCAACTAATTTTAAATGCTTTTAAATGAATATAATAGCACCTATATCTTAATTGCACTAATATGGATGGTGGACCAAATTAGACAAATGAAAGATTTACACATGTCAAAGAGTATAGTGGTGTGAAAAAATAAGTTTTGCCACCTATTTCTTCCACTTGTTGTCTCATTCTCTCTCTTAGTATAATCTTCATCCCAATTTCAAAAGCCTTTTCATCTAATTTTTTTCTCTATCAAATTTTTTCTCTCATATTCTTATCCAAAAATAATCAAAGAAGAAGAAACCATCAATTAAAGATAGAATTGGAGAAATTTGAAAGGTAATTTCTCATCCCTCCTTTTATCACATATGAAAGTAAACTTTTGTAGTGGTGTTCTTATGATTAATGTGTAAAACTTAGAGTTTCTTTACAAGACAATTGTTTCATTTTTTAATCAATTTGAATGTTTGTTTTACTCTTTGTTTAGGTTGTTAGGGATTAAGGCTACTGTTCTTATGAAAAATGAAATTCCATAATAGAGAATGCCTTATTACCAACCCACTATTAAGGTATGTGGGTGGTGAAATTGATATAGAAACCTTTAAAATAGATATAGAGAATATGTATATTTTGAGGTTTAAAAAGTGGGCAAAAGAAATAGGATACCCATTATAAAACACTTTGCCATACAGTAAACAAAAGTGCTCTGTTACACTCATTAAAAACTGATAATAATGTGCCAAATCTTACTAGTAAGCTAAAAGTTAATGATTTTTTAGATGTTTACTTTATACATGGCATTGACATACTAGTATTGCATGTGGACCATAAAGATCGGGAAAGTAATACATGTAATGTAGACCCACTAATATGCCACATGCTCAAGCAGAAGGGTCTAAGGTTAGGGCTAAAGAAATTTGTCATAATATTTATATAAATAGAGTAGAATAAGCTAAAGGGAAAAGGCCAAATAAGCTTGCAGCTAGGAAAAAAGCAACAAATCAAGGTAAAGGGAAATAGAATATTGATAAGGGAAAGGGAAAAGTGAAAGGGTCGAGAATGAAAGATACTAGTGACTTAAGAAAGGAAAAGGGAAAGGAGAAAAGGAAGGGGAAAGGAAGGCAATGAATGCATAAGATTCATGTCACAATAATGTTAATATAGGTAATGAGTTAGAAGGTCGTAGATCTAATAAGGATTATGAAGAAAGAAATACTGATGAGTCTTTATATGATAGTGATAAGAACTTCCAAGAAGAAGAAAGTGATGTTGTAGAGGAATTATTAGTAATAAGAAAAAGCTAAACAATATGCAAAATAGAATAAAATAAAATCATCAAAAGTTAACATTTATGAGATACTAAGTGGCCTTGCAAGGATAAATGTAAGTTTTGAGGACATTCACAAAAACATAAATAAGAAATATGCTAGGAAGGTAGGAGGAGATGAAGATTACTTTGACAGTTCTAACCCAAGTAATGAGGCAAGTGGAGATAAAGTAGGAGTTGATGTTGAAGAAGAAAGAGTCCAACCAAGGCCAAAGAGATACAGCTAAAAGGTATACTATGATCTAAATTGTATGGTAAAAACTTTTAAGCTTTGAATGATATTTGAGAATGCAATTCAATTTAGGTAAGCTTTACAAGGCTATAATGTAGAAAAAAGTGTTCAAAATAAGCCAAGACCTAACGAAAAACATAGGGTAAAGGCATGAGGTATTAAAGAATGATGTATTTGGCACATTTTAAGAAGTATTCAAGGTAATACAGGTAATTTTATTGTAAAAACTTTTAACCAATTTGAATGTTTATTTTACTCTTTGTTTAGGTTCTTAGGGATTAAAGGCTACTGTTCTTGTGTAAAATGAAATTCCACAAATAAAGAATGCCTTATTGCCAACCCACTATTAAGGTATGTGGATGGTGAAATTGATATAAAAACCTTTAAAGTAGATATAAAGAATATACATATTTTATGGTTTGAAAAGTGGGCAAAAGAATTAGGATACCTATTATAAAACACTTTGCCAATACAGTAAACAAAAGTGCTTTGTTTTACTCATTGAAAATTGATAATGATGTGCCAGATCTAACTAATAAGCTAAAAGTTAATGATTTTTTAAATGTTTACTTTATACATGGCATTGGCATACTAGTATTGCATGTGGACCATAAAGATAAAGAAAGTAATGCATGTAATATGGGCCCACTCATATTCCACATGCTCAGGTAGAGGGGTCTAAGGTTAGGGCTAAAGAAGTTTTTCATAATATTGATATAAATAGAGTAGAAAAGGGTAAAAGGAAAAGGCCAAATAAGCTTGCAGCTAGGAAAAAGGCAACAAATCAAGGTAAGGGGAAATAGAATATTGATAAGGGAAAGGGAAAAGTGAAAGGATAAAGAATGAAAGATACTGGTGACTTAGGAAAGGAAAAGGGAAAGGAGAAAAAGAAAGGGAAAGGAAGGCAATGAATGTGTAAAATTTATGTCATAACGATGTTAATATAGGTAATGAGTTAAAAGTGGTAGATCTAATAAGGATTATGAAGAAAGAAATACTAATGAGTCTTTATATAATAGTGATAAGAACTTTGAAGAAGAAGAAAGTGATGTTATAGACAAATTATTAGCAATAAGAAAAGCTAAACACGATGCAAGGAATAACAACATGAAATCATCAAAAGTTAACATTGATGAGATACCAAGTGGCCCTACAACGATAGATGTAAGTTTTAAAAACATTCATAAAGACATAAACAAGAAATATGCTGGGAAGCTAGGAAGAGATGAAGATTACTTTGACAATTCTAACCCAAGTAGTGAGGTAAGTGGAGATAAAGTAAGATTTGAAGTTAAAGAATAAAGAGTCCAACCAACACCAAAGAGATATAGCCAGAAGGTATACTATGATCTAAATTGTACGGTAACAATTTTTAAGCTTTGAATGGTATTTGAGAATGCAATTCAGTTTAGGTAAACTTTACAAGACTATGCTATAGAAAAATGTATTCAAAATAAGCTAAGACTTAATTAAAAACATAGGGTAAAGGCTTTAATTATTAAAGAAGGATGTATTTAGCATATTTTAGAAAGTATTCAAGGTGATACAGGTAATTTCATTGTAAAAACTTACTATATTATGCATAAATACTATAAGAGTAATAAAAATAAATCTTGTAACACAACATGGATTACTAGAAAGTATAAGGATAGCATAATCAATTAGCTTGATATTAAGCTATAGAAGCTATAGGAAATGATACAAAAAAGAATATGGTGTCTATGTAGGAAAAAGCCTTTGGGGTAGAGCTAAAACACAAGTGATGGGTGAGTTTATGAGTGACTATAAGATGGAGTTTGCAAGGTTATATGATTATGATGACATGATTAAGGTTACAAATCTTAGCATTAGTGTTGTCATTAAGATATCAAAGGAGATACAACTTAGTAAAGAGGTTTTTTTGGGTGCATATGTATGCCTACATACTTTGAAAACAGGGTGGTTAGAGGGATATAGAAAGATCTTCGGGTTTGATGGAGCTTTTTTAAAAGGAATTTAGAATGGTGAAATATTATCCTATGTTTCAAATTAGTGTAATAACCATATGTTTCCAATAGCTTGGGTAGTTATTGATAAGGAAAATGTGTGATGATGGATTTGAATTTGGTAGAAAGTAAAGAAGAATGACTTATTGTGAATTCTGACATACAAAAGATATGATTTACTTATGCTTATCCCTTTTAATTATGCTTATCCTTTTTATATTTGTTCTTAACTTCTTCTTTTAATTTTAATCAATAGGGACTTGTATAATTAATTGCTAATTTATTGTTAAAAGTAAAACAAAGATTGTGTGCTAGGCATATTTGGTGCAACTAGAAGTATACACACAAAGGAGAGGAAAGAAGAAAGAAATTATAGGCTTATGCAAGAGCAAGTTTTGAGGTTAGATTATATGATAGGATTTAAGATTTGAGTAAATGAGGGAATGGCATTATTGAGGATTTATTGGCATACAACAAAGAAACATAGTGTAAGGCTTATTTTAAAGAGGACGACAAATGTGTTATAATAGAGAATAACATGAGTGAGACCTTTAATAGTTGGATAGTTAGTCTAAGTTACAAAGCAATCATAATAATGTTAGAGGAAATAAGGCACAAAATGATGGATAGCATTTATGAAAATATGGGTAGGTGATGTCTCTCCAATGGCAATGATAGTTGTTTAGAAACATGCACAAGATGTTGTGAAATGCTAACTGGTATGGAATGGTGATGTTGGGTTTGAAGTCATAGAAGGATAATATAAACATATTATTAATTTGAAAAAGAACATTTACACATATAGATCCTGGCAGCTAAAGTTCCTATGCAATTTGTGTAATGTTCCACAAGAAGATGGAACCTATAGAGTTTGTTGAACACTGGTATGGAAAGACACTTAAAAGCATATAAGTTTTATATTCAACCAATAACTAACATGAAAATGTGGCCCAAAACTAATACCCCATAATAGAATCACCTGAGGTAACTAAAATGCCAGGAAAACCCAAGAAAAATATAAGAAAGGTCCCCAAATAAAGTGACAAAAAAGTTTGGAAAAATATCAAGAAAAGGAACACCAATGTCCTACTCACATTACCATGTTGAAGGGCACAACAAGAAAGGATGTTCAACATTAGTAAGTATAAATCTACATTTTACACCTCTTAATATTAAGTGTTATATACATTTGTTAATTGATATCTTAATATTTGAAAAAGGTTAGGGCTGAGTCTAATTGTGACACCCTTCACTCGGTCCAGTCACCGATCCTAAGTGAGAAGCAACACACAACTGATATCCAAACTAACCAAGTATGAAAACCCATATAAATTTAAAACTTTTTGAAAACATTTAAGCATGCATGAAATTTTTAAAACTTGACTTAATAAAAACTTTTCAAAGTTAAAATAGTTAGGAAATCATCATGTCAATAATCCGGCAGCATAATAGTTGTACCGGGACACTATCCCAAAAATGAATAGTAACTTGCAATGTCAAAATACTTCTATAATCTCAATCAACACTTTCAACATAATTTGATCCTCCTAATTAACCTAAAAATCTCAAAAGACAATCTCCATAATCCATACATCTCAAAATGCACAAGCATAATAAGAAATATCATAAATTGTTTGGAAACACATTACAAAAGTAAATATGGTTTAATGATAGTTACAAAAACATTTTTAAAAATATAAGTCTAGGCCCAATTCCCTTTGTACAACATATGAGTGCCCCGATATGCCTACATCCCATAATTTATATAAAGGAAATCAAAATACCAAAATAACCCATATCTTGATCTGCACTACTTGTGAGGCTTTAAGTTTCTATCTGTTTCTTTAACCTATATATTGCAAAAACAATTATGTGCTAAGCAAAATGCTTACTGGTGTATTCAATATAACATATTTAAACTCATGTACATGCATTCAAGTAATCACCCAATTTATTCTCATAGGTTATTTTTATATCATACATAACTAGTTATATCATTTATATACAAGCATCTAACCAGTCTTCATATGTATCATCACATGTATCATTCATAATATGAAATAAAATACGCGATCATCCTCATATGTGTCATCTAATATATATGCAGGCATACCATAAACATCATATATCTCTTGCCTACCAACATATGTCATCCAATTAAATGTCATCTTGATATCATATATTAAACCATTGTTACATTATGTAAAATTTATTTCTTTGCCCATATAATGGTAAGACATGTACCTAAAACTGGATATCAAGAATCGGTGACCCAAAAGTCTAACGATGACCACTATATATATATATATATATATATATATATATATATATATAGTAATGACAGCAAAGCCCTAAAACAAAGACCCAAAGGTCTAATATAATGACTCTAATACGGTGACCTAAAGGTCTAAAATCAAATAATGGCCCAAAGGCATATACGATGGCCTGAAGGCGTGAAAATAAACACCGAAGTGGCTTTGCAGTTACTAATCTCCCTAATTGATCAGTCAACCAATCCAAACTAAGATGTCTATATATATAGGCCATCACCATTTTAAATTTTGTTTCACCTTTTTAAAGTAATTTTTAATAGTTTAACATGCCCTTTGGCCAACAACTGACCACAAATGGGGTAACTAGGATCACTTTATCATATTAAAACCCTTTATATCATCTTTCCATATATATGAGCACATTCAATATCATATCATGCATAAACCTCTTTTAGATGTTATAGCCATTATCTCAAACCATTTATAGTCATCAACATACTAAACCATTCTTCCATTATACTAGCATATTCATCTCATCAATCTACTTTGTGAATGCTTAAAGCATCCATTATCCCATATTAGGCCATTTACCCATAATAATTGGTGTGCCATTACCATATTCATAACAATATCTTTATATTAGTGTATCACACTTATCATGTGAAAATGTTCATCCATCTTATAATCATTTACATATAACCATTATTAAACATAATCATCATATCATTATAACATTAATATGAATACATACACACTTATCCTTTAAATCATATATAACATTTTCCTTCTTTTTCACATGACGCATGCATTGCTCATTTTAATCATTCCATATCATATTCTCATCATTCAAACATCTTAAGCCTATTCCTTGAGTCATATTTATTTTGCCCAACATGATAAACATAAAAAAATCACTCATTCAAGCCTTTATATCACACAATTCTAAACCATAAATCACATCACTATCCATTACATAAGCATATTCAACCAAATCTTATCATATA
>CANXYI010700675.1:0-11692 GCA_948208565.1 Hura crepitans
CTAACAAGGAAAGATTGGATTTTAATAAAATTTCAAAGTAAAAAAGACTGACAGATAGTGACAGATAATTCCATCACTAATTATTAAATTCAATAAAAATGTAAGCGAAAAAAACTTTAGCGATCTAAATATCAGTAGCTATTTTTTTAATAAATTAATAATTAAAAATAGTGACCAATTGAAGCCAAATATTCTATCGTAAACTTGTTAAAAATGGCCAAATCACATTAGAAAAATAGCAATAGATTTTTGTGAATTTAACGATTGAAAATTTTGGCCGCTAAATGTAAGCTATTGATTTTCTTTCAATCGGTAAAGTCGTAGCAACCGAACTTTTAGCAATTGAAATTTTTCGTTTGCTAAAAAATGAAAATCTTAATCATTTAGTGACCAATATTATGGGTTAGTAAACAGTTTTTTGGTAGTGTCTGTTATACTTTCTATAATGGCATGATTAAAATAAAATGGTTGGATTGTGGATTATAGAAAATAAAAATAGTAAAAGTTGATTAAATTTTTGGCCAAATGCCCTATAAAGAAGGAAGTTAAAGTTAAAATGGAGTAAATTAGTTAAAGTAGATTTTATTCTCAATAGGATGTACATTATGGATGCATGTGACTTTTATGAACAAAGGAATTGTGAATTGAGAGCTAGTAAACAAGTTATTAAGTATATTGGGAGGAGAAATACTTTAGTTTTGATAATGGTTACCGAATAGAACTCTTATGTATGGAATTTATGTGTGTGTGTATTTCTAAGCTTATAAGGAGTAGAACATCCGAATAAATGAATATTAAGGTTATGATATATATATGTAATTGGAAGACTTTAAATAATACTTATTGGAAAACATTGTGATGGATTATGGTTGTCTTGTGTCAAGAGAAATGAAATACATATAAGGACGATATCATGCTTATATACGTGATACTTATAAAGTATAGGTATATAGAGCTTAGGAGTATGGTTAAGAAATAAGAGGAAGACAAATATATGTTGAACTTATATATATTGTTCTTTTATTAATGTTTAAATTGAATTAAAGATAATAGATTCATAGAATATTATTATGTGAATATCTCATCTAGTGAGGACAAAGTAAAACTTTTTGTAAGAAAAAGAATTTAAGAATAGAAATGTTTTAGTAAATGATGAAAAAATGTTAATAGAGAATGCAAATGATATTGTTATTGAGAATGATTATATACACTCACTTACTAAAACATTGGTAAAAGATAAGTGTTATGGATTATATGAGAATTGTGTATATATATGACTATGTACAAAGTGACAAGAGAGTTATTGAAAAGAAATGAAAATGGAGTTAATACTTTGTTCATTTAAAATGTTTTATCTCATGTGAGTGATGTATGAAACATGAGAAATTGGAAGTTTGGGTATGTGTGATGTTAAAACATAACATGCTAGGTAGGTACAAATTAGATATTTGAGTGGAGACATGATTAATACATGATAATTATATAATATGAATTATTGCACTTAAATACTAACTAATTGAATTGTAGTTATTAAGAGCTTTAGAGAATCTTACTATCTTTCTTGTCAATCATAGGAACATAAGACATTTAATGCTTTTAAATGAATAATGTATATGTTTTTACTATATGAGTTGAAATGCATGTAATGGAAGCTTTGTGTTTCTTTAATTATGAGATTCATGTTTGAGATCATGTAATGTAATCTGAAATGAATAAATAAAACTCATTATTATATTATGACAACTTGAAAACCTTCATGGATAGATTTAGTTATGAGATTTTAAGTATAAGAGAATATGACATGTTTATGTAAAAATGCTAGGAAGATATTTGTGTCATACTTCTTAAAAAGGCTTATGTTTATGATAAAATGCATTGTACATGCAAGATTAAGGCTTACGAGAAACATTGCCCATATGAATAGGCGAATGTGATAAATGTCATGAAATGCTTATATCAAATATGTGATTCTAATACATATGATGTAAAGTATGTCTAAAGATAGTTGCTTAATGATCAAATAGGATCTATGTATATGGATTGCTAGCAATTATGATGCTTGGCAAGATGTTTATGACAAATGTCTAGTCTATGTTAAAGTATTGTAAAGAGTTATATGAGAAATGCTTAATGTAAATAAATATGGTTAATTTAAATAATGGATAAAAACCCATTTTTACCTAGGGTACGAGAATCTAGGATAGCCTGGCTGTAACACCCCCTGCCTATTCCCGAAGGAATCAGATAAAGAATGCTACTTCCCGATGGTCACCCCTCCTGAAATTGCTCCCGGGGCTCATTCGTTTAACACTTATGTCATCAGTTAATTTATTTATCCATGTAGATATTTTCCTTAATCTTTATATATAGCCCTCTTATACTGACTATTTCCATATGATAAGAACATATTTTCAGTTGATAAAAATATATTTTAAACCAATTGTCCATTTTATGAAAATTTGGATAGCATAATGGCTACTCGGGTAACTAACCTCAAAATATATACCTGTAAAAATACACTTATAAGATTATTCTCAATTCCTTATCATCTCCTGGACCCTTTTGCTCCTTCAATTCACATATCATTATACCACAACACAAAAACATCAACACACAAGGCCTAGGCCCCACAATAATAAGACAAGCCAAATAGTTATATCATACCAAGTATCCATTGATACATCGGTCTCATAATGCACATACATTCAGTACTTGTCAAGCTAAGCCCAACCCTGCACATATATACACATGAGTGCCAAATAAAATAATCAAAAGTATAGAATAATACCCTCAAATATCTCTTTTCTGCATTACAAAAAGACACCGAGGCTGAACAACTACTGTATCAATAACCTGCGCATCGGAACACCAATACGCTAAGTATATAACTCAGTGGTGGATTTAATGCAATAAAAGCATGTCATGCACACAAACATGCAATATACACTTTATGGATCATGATGCAATACATACAAAGGTAATTTCATAAAATAATATTATTTTATTCATCTATCTTCTTATTTAATTTCTGATGTCCCTTCATTATTGATTTTCCCGAGCTTCCATTTTGTAAATAATATTTGTATTAAATAACATCTATTTTTTATTGTCATTAATTATATTGCTCATTTTCCATTTAAGCCCAACCTAGAATGATGACACTTTAAAATACTGGATCATAAGGAAATCCAAGTTGTGCAGTAGTCCACATTTTGGACCCCGATGGCTACACTTGCCTAGTGCAGTGGCCTTATCTTGGAACTGCTGTGGTTATACCCATATAGTATAGTGGCCTATCTCAAGACCTCGATAGTTGCACTTACCTTACATAGTGTAGTGGCCCTTATCAAGACCACTATGGTTGCATCCACATAGTGCAATGGTCTATATCGAGACCTCAGCAGCTGCACCCGCCTAGTGCAGTAGTCCCATCTAGGAACCACTGTGGCTACACCCATATAGTGAAGTGGTCAACATCTTGACCTCGATAGCTTCACCCGCCATCATAATCATAGCCTCGAAGGCACAGTATCTCTAGCAGCTGCTAATCCCTAATTGATCGGTCAATCCATCCAGTAGGTGTTTAACTAATTGGCAAACTGTCTATTAATTATTTTGATTTATTTACTATTTAGTTATTTTATTTTATTTCCATCTTATTAAGAGATAGTTATCAATCAATTTCATCTACTCATTTTTACTGGATAGTTACAAGTCATTTTCTGCACTAGATAGTTATAGGTCATTTTATGGAAATGTTACTATTCGTTTAGTCATTTTTCACTATTCGTTTGGTCATTTCTCTTTCTTCTCATGGCCTCATGCCATCATATATCATGCCCTTATGTCTCACATCATGTTACATTTCCATCACTATATTTCATCATTATTTTTATCATAAATCTTTCATGCCAAATAAATCTTATAATACTCAAATTCCATATTTTATTATATGCCATATAATAAATTTTACTCCACACTTAAATCTTATAATACTCAAATTCCATATATCATTATATGCCATATAATAAATTTTACTCCACATTTAGTATACACTTTTTTTTACGAATTCCTTAGCATATATTATATACTCTAATATTTATCATGATACCATATATGACCATAATCATGCATCATGCCATAACAATACATGTATGTTCACATGCCATGTCCCATTTATGTTATACTTGTTATTACCATCATAGTACATCATGGTTAACATCATAATACATCATGTACACCTATCAAGCACATATGTGCATGCCATGACATACATGTCATGCATATGACCATGCATACATCATGCATGTACACATACTTTTCACATTCAAAACACATCCTTATCATCATTTTATCATCCACCTAACATTATGACATACTTATACCATTAAAACACATGCACATATGCATAATTCAACACTTCCATACACACTTTTATACATGAACACATACTCATACATCATGACATGCATCAACTGGATCAAATCTATATAACGAGGGTTGAATTCCACCTTTCTTCAGCACTTTATGACCATGGAACCCTTGATTCTTCACTGTCTCTCCTTGAACCTACATATGTGATGCAGAACTTAGAAAATTCATATAAAATCCTACAAAACTCCAAATCAAAATCTCCAAATATGGTTTTTTTGAGGATTATCAAAGCTACATGAAACAAAAATAAAAACAAAGAAAAGAACACTTACACCCCAAAAAGTCACTATTCACTCCATATCTATATCTTTCATTTGAGAGCTTATTTTTAAGTTCTACCACTTAGATGATGTTCTAAAGACCATGGAGGGTAATTCCCATACAAATTTTATGAAGTTTAGTGGAGATTTGGTGTTATGGTGGAGCAAAAATGGTGGGAGGCAATCCCTTTGGTGTTGCTTCGGCTTTGACAAGAAAAGAGAGGTGGAAGATGACTTTTGTGCACATGTGGCCTTCCCACATGTGTAAGGGGTTATGAATGGATAAGTGGCTTGGTTAGACCATGACGCATGGCGATATAACGGCCTAAATAATCTTGATTTTGCCCTAAACTTAAAAAAATTTTAAAAATTCATTTGTGCTTCTAAAAATAGTTGCTTTTATTCCAAAAATCCTCAATTATGCTCACTTAAGGCCATGTAAAATTTTTGGTTCAAATTCCGAAGGCAAGTAGGTGTACTATTCACCTGCTATAATAATAAATTTTGAAAAAATATCGAACAATCTTAGAAAATTAAAATTCTTTCACTAATGAACTCATTGGAATTTTTGACCTTCAGGGTATCCTATTTTTGGGTATGTCCGGGCACATCCCGGGTCGTTCGCTGCATAATCTCATTTTACGTTACTATTCATTTATTTGCTGCATAAAATGAATTATTGGTTTTGTTAAAATTTTAAATTATTTCATTTTCACCATTTTTTAGCCCATCAATGTTTTATGACTAGTACGCAGCTCTTTTGGTCTTACGAAGGTATCCTAGCTTCCCTAGAACACTATTTGAGCCTCGGAGGTATTATTCATGAAATTTTGATTTATGGGCATTACAATTCTTCCCCTCTTAAGAAATTTCATCCTCAAAATTACCTGATGTGAACAATTGTGGATATTGAGCCTTCATCTACTCCTCACTCTCCAAAGTGGCCTCTTCAGCTTTGTGTTGTCTCCATAACACTTTCACTAATGAAATGGATTTATTCCTTAATTGCTTAACCTCTCTAGCTAGAATTTGCACTGGCTCCTCTTCATAAGTTAAGTCTGGTTGTACTTGAATATCCTCTATTAGTATTACATGGGATGGATCGAATTTGTACCGCCTTAACATCGAGATGTGGAACACATAATGAATCTATGATAACTCAGGTGGTAAAGCTAGCCTGTATGTCAACAGTTCCACACATTCTATGACCTCATATAGACCGATGAATTTAGGTCTGAGCTTTCCCTTTTTGCCAAATATGAGTACCTTTTTCCATGACGATACTTTTAAGAACACTTTTTCCCCTACTTCATATTCGATATTCCTTCGTTTTAGGTTTGCATAAGATTTTTGGTGATATGTGGTAGCCTTTAGCCTTTCTCTTATAACCTTAACCTTCTCTTCTGCATCTCTGATCAAATTTGACCCCATAATCTTACCTTTACCTGTTTCGCTATAGCAAAGAGGAGTCCTGCATCTTTTGCCATACAAGGCTTCGTACGATGCCATACCTAAGCTGGCTTGATAGTTGTTATTATACACAAACTTAGCCAAAGGCAAATGCTGGTCCCAACTTCCCTTGAACTCTATGGCACAGCTATGTAACATGTCTTCTAGTACCTATATCACCCGTTCTAATTGCCTATTTGTTTGAGGATGAAAGGTTATATAGTACGTCAATCGAGTACTAAAAGCTTCATGTAATTTCTTTTAAAATCTGGAAGTAAATAGGGGGTCTCTATTAGAAATGATGGTTATTAGTACTCTATGCAATCTTAAAATCTCATCAATGTACAATCGTGCTAGCTTATCCAGAGAATAATCTATCCTGACCGAAATAAAATGAGTTATCTTGGTCAATCTATCTACTATTACCCATACAACATCGCATTTACTCCGTGTCATCACTAGTCCCATCACAAAATCTATAGTCACTTTCTCCCATTTCCATTTTAGTATTACTATTAGATGTAGCAATCTAAAAGGTACTTGGTGTTTAGCTTTGACTTGTTGGCATGTCAAACACTTAGCTATGTATTCAGCCACATTGCATTTCATTCCTGGCCACTAATAATGAGGCTTCAAATCCAGGTACATCTTTGTACTTCTTAGATACATAGAGTAAGGAGCTTCATGTGCCTCCTTCAATATCTGAGTTCTCAACCCATTTGTGTCAAGAACACACAATTTGCCATGACAGTACAAACATTTGTCATCTCCCAATTCAAACGCTATGGTCTTCCCCTCTTAAACTTTACTCATACTCTAAACCAGATATTCATCCTTCACCCATGCCTCCTTTATCGGCTACTTGAAATTTGGCTTAATCAATAGTTCAGTTAAGATGGCATCTTCTTTTATATATTCCATCCTGACATTTATAGCCCTTAAGCTGCCATGAATTTTCAGCTCAATGCATCTGCAACCACATTCGCTTTCCTAGGATGGTAATTTATGAAGCATTCATAATCCTTTATCAATTCCAAGCACTATTGATACCTCAAATTTAACTCCTATTATGTAAGGAGATATTTCAAACTCTTGTGGTCCATGTAGATATGGCATCTCTCACCATACAAGTAGTGAAGTTTTCAATACGAAGATAATGAGAACCAATTCCAAATCATGAGTAGGATAATTCCTTTCATGAGGCTTCAACTATATGGAGGCATAAGCAATCACATTGCCTTCCTGTATCAATACACAACCAAGTCTATTATGGGAGGCATCACTATAAACAACAAAGTCTTTCCCTTGTTCCGGTAGAGTGAGGATAGGGGCTTTAGTCAACATTGTCTTTAATCTATCAAAGATTTCTTGACATTTCTCATCCCATTCAAATCTTACATCCTTCCTCAATAACCTAGTCAATAGTGCTACAATCATGGGAAAACCTTTCACAAATCTTTTGTAATATCTAGCTAGTCCTAGGAAGCTTCTTATTTCAGTTACATTTCTAGGAGGTTTCTACTCTAGCATCGCTTTCACTTTACTAAGATCCACCCTAATGCCTTATGCTGAAGCTATATGATCGATAAAGGCTACTTCTTCTAGCCAAAACTCACATTTACTCAACTTGGCAAACAACTGTTTCTCCCTTAAGGCTTACAACACAATTCTAAGGTGTTATTCATGTTCCTCACGAGTCTTAGAATAGACTAATATATTATTAATAAACACCACCATAAATTGGTCTAAATAGGATTTAAAAATCCTATTCATTAGATCCATAAAAAGTGGCTAGGGGCATTACTGAGTCCAAAAGGCATCACTAAAAACTCATAGTGCCCATATTTGGTTCTGAATGCAATCTTAGATATGTTAGACTCTTTAACCCACAGCTGATGGTATCCCAACCTTAAGTTGATCTTCGAAAATACACTGGTACCTCTCAGTTGATAAAAAAATCATCAATCCTGGGTAACTATATATTCTTTACTTCACCTTATTCAGTTGTCTATAATCTATGCATAGCCAAAGCGACTGATCTTTCTTCTTCACAAACAACATGGGTGCTCCTCAATGTGAGGTGCTCGGTTTGATAAACCCTTTATTTGACAATTCTTGCAACTACATCTTTAGTTCTTTCAACTCTGTAAGTGCCATCTAATATGGAGTGATGGATACTGGAGTTATACTCGGATACACTTCAATCTCAAAATCCAACTCCCGCTGTGGAGGCAATCTTGGTAATTCTTTTGGAAATACATATGGGAATTTTAACACCATTGGAATATGATCTAGACTAGGCATGGAATGGTTGGTATCAACTACATAGGCTAGATAAGCTTCACATCCCTTACAGATGATCCGTCTTACTATAACAGCTGATATAACATTCACCTAGGTATTTTTCTCACCTAAAATTATCACCTCACTGATCTCGGCCATCCTGAGTGTAAGCCTCTTCTGTTTACAATCAATCATAGCCCAATGTTTTGACAACCAATCCATACCCAAAATGAGGTTAAACTCATGAAAGGGTAATTCAATAATGTCTGTAGGGAACAATTGATCCTTAATCACTAGAGAATAGTGTCTGTATATTCTATTCATTATCACACTCTGTCCAATAGGATTACTGACTTGAATCTCTAAATCTATAGGTTTTAGTTTTAAACCTCTATCTCTCACTTGTGTAGTGCATATATATGAATGAGTTGACCTAGGGTTTAACAAAGATAATATTGGTGCATCAAATAAATAAAATGTATCGACTATTACAGTGGGAGCTTCTACCTCTTCTCGGGCTCTGATTACATATTGCTTCACTAGGGCTCTAGCCACTGGCCGAGTTCTCTGGTTATCACTGGGCTGATCATCTCTGTAACACCCCTTATTTGGTTCTCGAAGAAATCCAATAAGTGGTGCACTTCTCGCCAGGTCACCCATCCTAAAATTTCTCCCATGTTCCTTCGTTTAACTTTTACTCATACTACACTAGACAACTCTATCTGATTCCAAAATTGTTCAAGTTAGTTCCTATAATCCATTTATGTTTATATGAGCATATTCTAGCCATTATAGAAAGAAGCTACTATAATCAGGTATCATCTAGAAATCTAGCAGCATAGCAGCTGCCTTGGTCATTATCCAAAAATTCAAATTCCACCTGTACACACTTCAATACTATATATCACCTCTCTTGGATCCTTTTGGTTTCCCAGTTATCATCCTATCCACATATGCTATCACACATCAATCAGAAGCCTTAGGCCACAGTAAAACATATAGAGCCTTAGGCTCACAAACAAACAACACAGAGCACACATACATAGGAGAAATCATCTTCTAAGTAATTACAGCATGGTCTGATATAAACAAAAACTACCCTATGCCCCTTATAAACATCACCACCATTTTCCCCACCTAAGTACATAGAGTGCAAAATCTACTCATATTACATGATCCACCTTCTCAATATGAACTCTGAACTCCGTTACATGCATTACGAGGCGATGTCCTCTGGGTACCTGTGCATCGAAATAGGTACGCTGAGTATAAAAATACTTAGTGGTGAATTCAATCACTAAAACCATGTCCAGTAATGAATTCATGTATAAAATCCCTATTATATCTTGTACTGATGGCCCAATTCCATTTAAAATGCTATCATGTAAAATTACCATTTTACCCCTAGGGTATATTTATCTGTAGTTATCTAATTACTTATCACAAGTCATGCAATTTCTGCACTTAGTCATTATCATCTATTTAATGCTCAAAAACTATACCATTTTAAGCCTTTATTTATTACCATTCGAAAATTACTAAAGTACCCCTAAGGCATTTATATGTCATGAAATAATCTTTTTAGCAGACATAAATTATTTAAAGTAGTTATTAACATTCCTAGCATATATACTTTACATTAATCAATTTATTTAAACACACAGGTGTAAAATGACCAAAATGCCCCTAGGCCTATATTTTATCAATACTTATAAAATATTATCCAATCATGCTTAACTTTTTTTTATCTCCATGACCATTTTGATTATTCACTTGATTTAATTCACTAGCTTGACTAGGAAGACGACATTTAAAAACACGTGATCTAGAGGGAAAATAAACTAGTATAGTGGTCCCCATTTTGGACCTACATCGCTGCACCGGTATATGTGCCATAATGGAGATCAACCCGCAACCTTTTTAGATACAAATAAAATCTCAACATCGATGTGACATAATGGAGATCAACCCGCAGGCCTCCCCAACCACAAGTAATCATCATCAGGTGTGACATAATGGAGATCAGCCCGTAGGCCTCCCCAGCCACAAATAATCTCAACAGCATGTGACATAATGAAGATTAGCCCAAAGGCCTCCCTAGCCATAATTAATCTCAACAACTAGGTAACATAATGGAGATCAACCTGTAAGCCTCTCCAGCCACCATGAAATATCATTGCCTGTACATCAGACAACTAGCAGCTGTTAAATCCCTAAGTTGATCGGTCATCCCATCCAGTAGGTATCTAACTAATGGGCCAAGTAACTCATTTTAAGTCCATTTATTGACCAAAAGTGATCTTATAACATTTAAGTTGCAATAATAGACAGTTATAAATTTTATCATACAATTTATTTTTCAGCTAGTCTAGTATTGCCACATTTTGGCCTTATTGGGTAAAAATCTCAATTTAATATTAAGTTCTACTATTACCAAAATTTAGGGTTTAATATGTTATAATTTATCATAACATTAGTTCTCAGGAAATTAACACTTTCTATCCAATGACATTTTTGGTTCAAGTAATGGTCAACTAGACAGTTATAGGTTATTTTGTCCACTTTTCAAGATACAATTCTAGGACTGTTTTAAGTCTAGTTACTACATAGTTTTCAACATCTTATTAAGTACATTCATAGGCCCAAAGCCACACATATCTAGGCCACTTCCAAGGCCAAACAATAGGCACAATTGCTATCATACACAATCATAAACACTAGCCCTCAAAGGCATACAACGAAACATACTGGTGTAATCATGCTTTAGTACACATATTATCCTCTTTAACATGCCATTTTCCTTGAGCTATCTCTTGGGTACATCTAACCAATAGCCTAATCATGTATTCTCATGGTATTCATTACACAAATATCCATTAATCCATAGCACAGGTACACTTACACACACACCTTCACGCTTTCATGCCAATTAAGGTGGCAAAGGCATATCACATGCTTCGCCCACCATTAACTTTCCATGCCTCCATGCATTGCTCAAACTTGTTCCATGCCATGCCAATCATTGATGCATCATAGGTCTAAGGTACATGCATTTCTAGCTTTAAACACTACATAAGACCACACTAAGCAAGCCACACACACTAACAATCATAAGTCAAGCTCTTAGCCACTCACTCTTTTCATGCCAACATGTATTACCCCATTACTTTCCAAGTAATTTCCATTACAAAGCAACACCAAAAGTCATCTTAGCATATATTAAAAATCAATATACCTATTAGGCACCATACACATGCCTTTACCAT
>CANXYI010700693.1:0-13576 GCA_948208565.1 Hura crepitans
ATGCAACTCTTACACGAAATGGCATCATATACAGTGGTTGTGTGAATGATTAATGCAATGTATGGTTGTTATAGAACTAATGTAGATAAAATGAGATTCTATCAAAATGAATAACTATTGTATGGTGGTGTGAATAACCTATAAATGCATACTTAAAATGCATGAAATAAAGATGCATGACAACTTATGCATAATGATGTCAAGGATTATGCAGTGTTTGGAGTGCATATATACATGATTCATTAAATGAGGATGTATGAGATGTATTTCTATATGGTGTGACAGATGATGGATACAAAGATATTAGTCATATGTGATAGGTGTGTGACATGTTAGAATGCCAAGTGCCTACATGTATGGATGATCTCTTATGATGGATGATGTGTGCTATGATGACATTACTATGCATGGACTAAGATGATGCCTATATATATCAAATGAGCCATAATGTATGATATATATTATATACATGTCTAAAAAGCTATGTATACTTAATGGATACATGAGTACACCTATGAGAATCCATTTGGCATATGTTGATACATATATGCATGGCGTTAGTATAGAGGTATATGTTATGTACGGATAAAACGTTACTTATGCATGTACATATATGTACATGAGCATAGACTGATGTAGCTATACATGATAGGTTTTCACAATGATACAAGCTTATAATATTACATATATGTACATGAAAATAAGAAAGACACACATTAGCGAATATAGAGTCAAACAAAAGCAAAAAAACCTTCCAAACTTATTACTTCCCACATATGAGGTCTCATGCTCTTTCCTAGAAGGGCTTACCTATGGAACATCGAGGGCCTTAATAGATTCGAATAATGAACGACCAGTAGCTGAACAATATTTCTCTCATAAAAAGAGTACATGCAAGATATTTGGCCCGTATCTAGCCCATTCTAATCAAAGAAGGCCTAATGGGTTCGATAGCATTTTGAGATGATTAAATCATATTTTATGTCTATTAGCCCATATATTACACAATGTATCATCAATCAGGGTACCTAAGGGAAGTTGCTATTGGTTATTACATAGGCTTATAGTTTGGTCGTGCTAGTTATAGTCATCTAAGCATAGTCCCTCTATAACAAGTTTATCTCATCATGAGCATACGACCAATTGGTTTACCATTTCATATACCTTATAAGCACGAGGCTTAGATTTGATGCCACCTTTAACAATCTTCCAATTTGAGTGAAATTGGGTTCATGCTTTGAAATGACATCAGGGTATAAAAAGGATGCCTAACTTATTCTAAGGCTCTAGCATGTGATGCAATTTCAAAAAAGAATATATTTTAATTTCAAAATATGATTTTCTATATTAATTTAAGGTACTTTCAGAGCATGGTCTCATAGTGTCCCCAGTGGAGTCGCCACTATTCGCGTCCCTTATTTTTCCTTGGGTCGATCAAATCAAAACAGCCGAAGACTCAACCTAAACCTTACTCCTCGAGTCTCAAAAGATGAGAAGGAAGGTAGAGAAATCTAGGGCCCCTCCTATTTTATTAGCCTAGGAGAAGTGAGCTGGGCACCACAAGGTAAGAGTGTCCACTCAACCTAAGTCAGGAAATACCTTATGGGGCCAAAAACATAGTGGTTCGGAACCCTACTCTTACTTATACCCCAAATTAATACAGAAATTCTATTTGAATCTATGAGATTATTCCTTTTCTCAAGTGACGTTTTATAATTGAAATAAATCACTTATTCACGTATAAGAATTTACAAAATATATTTACACAGAAATAAATAGGTGCATGGAATTGAAATCTCATACATGAAATAGAGTAATTAATTGTCTCGAGAACTTTAGTTCTTAGATGTGAATTTTGGAAAATGGATTTTATTATAGTGACTTTTAAAAGAATGGTTTGAGAACTTTGGTTCTCGTATGCCAATTTTGGAAAAATGGATTTTATTATGGTGGCTTTTATTTGGATGAATGATTTGAGAACTTTGGTTCTCACATGTCGATTTTAGAAAACAGATGTTATCATTGTAACTTTTATTTAAGAAAAAATCGAAATTTATTTTATTAGCAAAACACCAATTTATTAGGTACAAAATAATTTTGATTATTATTTCTTTTTAATGTGTAAAATAATTTTTCTACCTAATTCAGCATTCATGGAATATTTTGGGATTGAAATTGGAAGTATTATACATAAAATCGAGTGATGGATTTAATTTGAGAACTTTAGTTCTCCATTGTGAATTTTAGAAAAGAATGGATTTTTCTTTATTGTGACTTTTATTAAGAAAAATCAAAACCCATTTTATTAATAAAACAACAATTAATTAAATAAAAATACTTTGGTTATTTTTCCAATTGCGTGAAAAATCATTTTTCTAATTATTACAACATTCACTGAATATACAGGAAAATAATTCAATGATAAAATATAATATAGGGCAATTACCTAAAATACAATCTAACCAAATAATTAAAAAATAAAATTACATTTTGGGATGCCTAAAATACAATCTAACAAGAAATAGGCAATAATAAAATCAATGAGTAGAAAAATGCACAAAACGCAGAATAAAATAGACAACAGAAAATAATGGGTGTCGAAAAATTACTTCACCAAGATTTAATGAGGTAGCCAAAATATAGCACTCAGATCCCAAATAATCAAATAACTTGTATAACAACAATAGGAATAATATATTAGTATGCGAAGCAAAAATAAATAGATAGATAGAAAATAAATAAAAATAAACAGTCGCAAAAATGTAAAATATTGCACAAATAAATTATCATATCTAACTGGTAAATGGATAATGCAAAAAGAACAATAAAAATAGTAAAAATGATAAAAACAATATTTTTGTATGCAAAGCAAAAATAGAAGGATAGGCAGAAATAAAATAAAAATAGATAGTCACAAAAATATAAAATGTTGCCTAAATAAATTATCACATCTAACTGGTAGATGGATAAAATAGAAAGAAAAATGAAAATAGTAGAAAAATGGGTCAATTGACACATCGAGTATATTTGCCTTCAGAAAAGATGTTGACTGGATTAGAAAATTGTGCTTGAATCTTCAGAAAACCCAAAAAATTATGTTAAAAGAGTGTTTTTTTGCCTTTTTTTGGCATATTTTCTCTCTTTAGAAATATTCTCTCCTTTCAAAATGACCAACCTCATAAAAGAAAAACCCATTAGGTATTTATAAACCTTTCCTGAGGTAGAAAATGGCCGTTTTCGGCTCAAAACAGCTGTTTTTGCAAGCCAAATGGCTATTTTGAGCGAAAACGGTGAAAACAACCTTTTTGGCCGTTTTGGGCCTATCGTTCCCCTCATGGAAATAGCCCATTTTTTTTCCTAGAATGGGCATTTCCAATATAGAAATGGCCTATTTTGGGCCCAAAACAACTGTTCCTTTTACGAAAACAGCCCGTTTTTCTCCAAAACGACCATTTTTGCTTGCAAAATGGCCATTTTTTATTTTTTTAAAGGAAAAAGTTTTGAGATCTTCGGTTCGAACATAAAAAAAATCTCTTTTTTAGGATTTTTGTTCTTTTCATCATCATTAGGCAAACCGAACCTAGGAGCCCTAGAGACCCAGTGTCTACAATCATTAATAGAAAATTCCAAGGATCAGGGATGGTGTTGTAGATATTGTATGAACGGTAATTAAAATAAAAGATTAGAATAAATTTCATTTAAAATAATACTGTGACTATTTTGAAATATATAAGACAAACTATGCTCTAAATTAAGGTAATAGAAAGAGTATTTCAACCTTAAGATGATAAGATGATAAAATGTTGTAAAATAAAAGTTTGACCATTGTGTGTGCTTCATTTGTATGTTGCAATACACATTTCACTAAATTCACCATTGAGTTTATACTTAGCATGTTGGTTTTTTTTATGTATAGGTATTCGGCCTTAGTTAGTGACACTACTTTAGCTAGCAGTGTAGTAGGATATTTCTAAGGGAAGATGTATCTTTGGCACTCATATGTATAAGGGTAGAGTAATAGCACTCATATATAAAAGAGGCATAGTTGTAAGTGTGAATATGTATGATATGACATATTGTAATATTATGATTGATATATATGATAAACCAAATGGTGAGATATATGATTTTTGTATGATTATCTGCATATGATGAGACACTGCAATTTAATACTATGTGTTTTGTTGAACTGAGATGTTGTTATTTTGATGATGATGATTGAGATGATAACTGAGAATAGTTAGGGATCAGAAAGATCTAAATGTCCTAGTGACAATTTAGATTGTTATAAAAGTGTTTTTTTTGTAGGTTTTAAAATTTCGGTTTTTCACTCAAATAGCTAATATGCTACCAAAATTTAGTTAACTTGAAATAATCATTTAAAAGTATAATTTCATAGAGTGTTAAAAGAAAACTGCTTAGAGTAGTATGAGGATAGATGACCTTTAGGAAGTGGCATCTCTTACACATTCTAGTCACAGAATGTGTAGGAGGTGTTACAATATACGTGTTAAAACATGACTATAATCATAACATTTATGTATCATGTAATCTCCTATTATTCATACATGTCATGTATAATCCAAAACATAATGCATCACAAAATCCATTTTATTATGAAATCATTTAAGTCATGAATTTTTTTATTTGCCATTAAGCTTGCCTTTAATTATGCCCATAACTATGAAAGTATAAACATCATGGATAACAAAGTGTCAAGTGGACCATTTAGGCCCTTGGAACTATGTAGGCCTAGTACACATCAGGCTGGAAGGTCAAAGAAGCATAGACCTATAGGTCATCATATGATTCATAATCAAATGATCCCAAAATACGTTACTTATGTAGGTTGGTTTATTATGCACGTCTCATTTATATGGCAAAGATGACAGTGCCATAAATAAGATGACTTTAAGTCATCTGATTTTAGTTTCTTGGTATTTTTATTGTGTATTTCTTTATCATTATCCAAAACATAAATTCTATTAACATTTAAATATGAACAATAAAAAAATACCATTCAAGTAAAAAGAATAACCCTTGTTCTTATTAATAAAAATTTCAAAACCTTGTTCAACAATACAAGAAATTGAAATAATGTTGCTAGGTAAGGAAAGAACATAAAAAACATTGATCTAAAATTAATATAAGTCCATAAGGTAATGACAATTGATATGTTCCTACAGCTAATGCTATAACCCTTGCTCTACTTGGCTTATGTAGGTCCACATCTCTATTGCTTACCTTTCTATTGATGCTTAGTCTTAGCATAGTAAAAACTAAGTGAGAACCGCATCTGGTATCCAATACCCATGATTTGTTATCTAAATCAGTATTAGTATTAATTTCAATCATATAAAAACCTAAAGTAAAAGCACTAAATTACTTCTTCTTTTATTGAGGCTCCTTGAAGGCCATGCAATTATGCTTCCAATGTCCAATCTTTTACAATGGAAGCATGTGCCATTTAAGCCAGTCTTCTTTCTAGTAGTAGTTATAAGATGGGAAATAACTACTTGCTTCCCTTTCTTTTTACCTACCCCACCTTAGACACTAATCATCTTTTTTTTGTTCTTCTTTTTACCTTTAAAAGAAGTGGAAGAACTAATGACCATGACTATTTTGGAGCTCTATTTCTTAACAACCTCCTCAGCAGTCTTTACATGTTGATCAGCTTAGGAATGGTGGTGATGATCTTGTTCATCTGATAGTTAAGCACAAAGGATGAATAACTATTAGACAGACTTTGTAGAATTAAGTCTATACCTAACTCTAGATCCATCACAAAACCTCAGCTACCCAATCGTTTAATGTACCCATTCATCTTCAACCTGTGTTATATAGCTAAAGTTCCCTTAACCATCCTATAGTGGAATAGAGCCTTAGATATTTCACATCTTTTGATCGTACTCCACTCCTTAAACAACTCTTTGAGGTGAAATAGTATGGTTGGACCATTCATATGATCATGCTATTTTTGAAGCTCAGGAGACATCAATGCTAACACGATACAAGTAGCCACATCCAAATCCTCCACATGCTTCAATTATGCTTATTGCTTATTAGCATAAGCATTATCAGTAGGGACTGTGGGAATTGGCCTTTTAATTAAATAACTAATCTTTTCACTCCCCAAAACTATTTTGAGGTTTCAAAGCCAGTCAATGTAATTTAAGCCAGTTAGCTTATTTGCTTCAAGTATTAAACATAGGTTTATGTTAGAACTCATTATGAAAAATGATATGTGATACTGCATGTGAAAAATGAAAGACATCTCAGTGCCTGAATATGCATGAATGCATTTAATTAATTATTTCATTAAACACATAATAGCTCCTATAATTTTATTGCGAACTAATAGCCCTCAATATTAATATGAGAAAGTATATTAGTTGTATACATCTTTGTTAAGGTTGAACCTTTGGTATGCTAATTAAGCCCAACCCATAACTAGATGGTAGGTATCTCATGCTAATTACATCCATTATAGCCATTGATCATTTGGGTACTAACTCCTAGTAAATTTATTTCTCATATACATATACCCAATCATGCCTCCAGTCTCATTAACCTTAGGTATGCAAAACAAATTAACAAAACTTAAGATGGACCTATTAATATAAATTAAACATATCCAATGTACCATAGGCTTGAGTATGCTCAACAACCTAATACTAAAGAGAACTTTGGTTTAACTTATATTAACAAAAGGGTTGAAAGTCTCAATATTATTGAGGGATTTCTTTCATTTTAGTCTCATCATTCATGGTTAGGGCATGCTTTGGCTTGCACATGCATATTTAATCTAATTAAATCATGTATAGACATTAAGTCTCATTAAATATATTACCTAGTTTTGGACATTTACTACATTAGTTTCCTTGAGCCAAAAGAAACTAGTTGGGTTAGACCCTATGTAGTAATGCATGAATTACAAATCTAATAAAAAATAATTAAAAACTATTCTACCTATTTCTTTATTAGTCCTCCTTGCTTTGGCCTTCTTCTCCTTTGCTCCTTGCAATTCCTTTTTCCTATTCTAACCTTATGTAATTTAGTTACATAATATCTTAATAAAGAAAACCTCAAATTACCTTTAAGGGCAGTTAGATGAGAAGAGAAATATAATAGAAGTAGAGAGAAAGAGTGAACACACATGCCTAATTTACCAAAATAAAATAATCCATGGATATGATCAATCCAATTGGTGATAGTCCATAACTAGTCATTATGCCGAACATACACCCTTAATCATACATTCTAATCCATTATTTATTGAATATAATAATTATGGTATTTAACTAGCGTTATAACTCTTATAAGACTAGCTTAGTTTATTTATCTTGGTCAATTAATTATGCATACTTGTAATAGTGGAATTGTTATCAACATTATATATGTAATTTAATTATTTTAATCCCATTAGATAACTAAATTAGATCTATTCCACTTCTGTTAAAATCCTAAACCCATTAGAAGTCTAATCCATTTAAATAATTACAAGTAAATTTGAATTGGAATAAAATTCCAAACAAATTTGAAAATCAATTAAGTTTTGGATTCTTATCCTTATCCTTAACGTTATTCTTGTCCAATCAAATAACTCTTATCCAACTAGATTAGGATAATGTCAAACTTTTAATTAATTTGAAATTCAAATCCAATTAGAAATCTAAACCAACTAAAAGTCTCACAGTTTTTAGTTCACTAGGAATCCAATTCCAAACAAACTGTAATTGATTAAGATTAGGACTCTTATCCATATCTAACTGAATAACTTTTATCCAATCAAATTAGGATAAATTTAATATTTTAAAATTCAAGAAAAAATTCTAATCCAATTAGAATTCTAAGTTCAATAAAAGATTAGAGTCCAAATTCTACTAGGAATCCTATTTCAAGTAGAATTCAAACTCACTATGATAAAAATCAATTTATCCTTATCCAACTGGATTTACTTTTTCAAATTTTAATTTAATCTAATTAAATTAAGATGATAATTATCACATATTTTTAGAAAATAAAAATTCCAATCCAATTAGAATTTTAATTTAACTAAAATACTTCAAGTGGTAGTTTACTAGGAATTAAAATCTAAGCGTACTATAAAACCATTTGTAACTCAAATTCTAAATTTGATTTGAACCACATTGGGCCAATTATAGAACTCTTTGGAACCTTTTTGAACCTATAATAATGATGTTTAAGTAAAATTTACTCTTTGAGTCATTCAAGTCATTGCATATTCATTTGACAAAACTCATGATTATAATGAGCAAAAACCAAGCACAATCTTGGCAATCAAGTAAGTTTATGAATCCAATAAATTTTCAAATGATTTTTACCACTTAAAATAGTATAGCTAACATTATAAAAATCTCATATTTATGAAAAAATGTTTTGGAATCATTAGAAAAAAAATTAAAATTGAATAACAATCATTCAAAAAATTTAGATTCCATAACTATCACAAAAACCAAATTCTCTTCAATTCATTTTCTAATTTTTTTCAAATTAATTTACATGTTCACCAATTCTAGAATTAAAATTAACATTTTAATTCATCATATGTAAGATTAAATTACAAAATAATTGTAATTAAATCAAACAAACATAGCCATGAACATAATACGAAGCCAAAACCATTGTATAAGCATACTAGTTCATTTTTCATGCATAATTCAATTTTATTTTTTAAAAATGACCAAGTCTAGAATTTTATTCACATCTAATCATTATTAATACATATTAATATGACCAAAAAGAAAAAAAAATAAAAATTATTAAACCATTATATGAATTTTTTAGAAAAATTATACATCTATACCATAATAATTTATCCAACTGTTTCAATTCTTTTAATGGAACCAGGCTTTAATGCCATTGTTGGTTTCCATAGATCATGCAAAGTGGAAAATAAAACACCATAAATACCAAAAATGGAAAAAAGGCCATTTTAATAATTGAAATACAAAATTAAATTAAAAACTACGGTTCGAATTCTATATTATCTTAACTACAGACCTATTGAATTCTTCTTTTCTCCTCACTAAGTTGTTACAAACCATAGTGATCCTTATCAGGAACACCTTTAAGTGTCCATATAAGAATTACAAGATCAAAAATTACCAAAAACCTAGAGGCTTGTAAAGAGTTTAGGTGTATGGAAAATAAGAAAGAAGAAGAAAATTGTTATGCAATAAAAATCATTTTTCCACAGAGAGAAGGGCTCTTTATGTGTGGTGGCTATTTTTTTAGGCATATTTATATCCTCTTAGATGCCCTAGGTTAGGTATTTGTTCCATTAAATTCCTGCCCAATTTGGGTTTAAATAAGCCCATTGAAGGGCCATTTAATCCACCCTATGCAGAGCCTATCTAATTACCTTTTGTGCTAGGTTTTTGGCTCATTGTTGGGCAACCAATTGAAGAAATTTTAAGCCCTAATTTAAAATATATCTAGAACTGATTTAAGGTCTTTTTAAAATTAAAAGGATAGCTAAAAATTAGATCCCAATTAAATGCCTAATTGGGCATTCAATGCCTTAATTTATTTAACCCTATTTTAGTCTAAATTCATTGAATTGGACTCTAAAACCAATTTAATTATTCCTTCTTATTTCCCTCAATTCTAAAAATATCTCATGCCATTAAATTACTTAATATAATTTAATATATTAAACCTTATCTCAAATTCTTTATATGTGGGACCTTATGGGTTTCCAAAGCATGTTGGCAGTACGTACTGAATAAGAATCTTACTTTTACTAAGATTCCTATGATTTAATCTCATTAAATCATAATTAATTCCTAATTAATTATTCACATATATACAAGTCATGAGAGGTATTTACACATGTATCATAACTACTTAATTATCAAAAAGTCAAGTGGTTTGACTTAAGCCTTCTATACATAGTTATCCTATGATAAACTCCTTTCACCATTCTTTATCTCATCCAAGTTCGAGTATGGACTTGTGTCAACTTAATGCTTAATTAAGTATGTATAATTAAGCCCTAAATATGTTATTTCTAGTAAAATTTCCTTTATTCCAAAAATGCTCCCGTGAATACCTTTCACACTTGCACTTCTCCTTAGCTAATGTTTTTCGAATAAATATCATTACTAGAATAGTGATGTGACACTCTCTACCTAATTTGATTGCCAGATCTAGATAAGAAATGATACACAATTGATATCTTATCTCATACTATATAATCCATATGAAAACAAATCTTATTTTTAAAATGTAATATACATGCATAAGATATCAAAAATACTAATAATCAAAAATTATTTTCTTAGATTCATTATTAAAGTTTCTATGCTGAAATATTGACAGCAAAATGGCTGCTCAGGGCACTACCCCAATTAGTAAACTACCAAATAAAAGCACTTTTATATCAAAATGAACTCACCACAACTTTTTCTAGGTCCATCTAACCTTTCAAATCAAATCTCATCTTCATAAATTAGCATATGCTCAATAAAACCACATACATCGTAAACCAAATCATACATACAAGATAAAAATTGTTTATAATAGTTTACAACAATATATACTTTGTAGTTTAAGGTTAAACCCTTTAGTTATACAAGAGTGCTACTAGTAATATACAATAGATGACCATACTAAAATAATAAAATACTAAGAGAGCTCTTCTCTCGATCTGTTTGCTAGTATTGAGACACACTGCAATCTTGTTTGCCTTAACCTATGCATCGCACAAAAACAACACACTAAGTGAATGATTAATGGTGTATTTGAATTAACTTATGTATGCATGCATGCATTTATTCATAAAAAGGTACATGTGTAATGACCCGAAAATCATAGCTTTTACGAATTGTACTTTTCAGGGATGAAGAGTGTTCTCGATACCTAAGAGGCACTAAAGCAATTGGATGAAAGTATTAGTCATAAAATAAGTTTTGGCAATGTTTTAATGGATGAAGACTCAAAAGTCATTTGATTGGTTAAAAAGGCTAATAAAGTTTTTACAGTAGTGTCTTATGAATAGTGACTAAGGCAAAGCTGAATCGAAAAATATCTTCAAAGTTGCTCAAAAAATTTCAAAACTTATACGACTTGATACTCAAAAATTCTAACTAGCCTAATGGCATTAGAATTAGAATCTTTAAAGGTCGAAAAGTAATTTATTTGAATATCAGGAGACTTAAAAATTGCATTTTATTCGGTTTCTATCATTTTTCGAGCTTCGATTTTTAAAGTTTGTGCAGCTATAATTAATTTAATTTTTAATGATCAAATAAGATTAAATGGGGTCAAAATGGGGGAGAAAATTTTAAAGAAGTACATTTAAAAAGTAATTTTCTAAATACTATATAAAGGTCAAACTTTCTAATTTTGGTCAAACCCATTACAAACTCTCCTCCTTCTTTCCTCTTTTTTTCACTGTCAACTACCCAAATAGAATTTCTCCATTTTTAAGCCATCCAAGCTTCCTTAAGCCACTATATCCACTACTTAACCATAGATACACCCTCCCTATAGTCCCTAAAAGCAAAATTAAGTAGAAATATTAAAGGAAATCACCCAAAATTAAGTTTGGTGAATAGAGCCACTATTTCATTCAAGTAAAAATTTCCAAAAACCAATATTTTTTCCTTAATCTATCGGTACCCAAGAGTTCAAAAATGTGGTTATTTATAATTTTTGGTTATTGTATAAATTTATATGAATTTTTCTAAAACAAACTTATAATTGGCAGTTATCAAAACGAAGAAAGCCCACAATAAGGGCAAAATAAAGGTTTAGTTAAGCCTTGTGGAGTGTTTTAAGCATGTTAGGTGTAATGGCCACAAGTCTAAGTTTCATGAATAGTACCTCCTTAGCATGAATGGTGTTCCCTACAGGTCAAGACATCTTCATGAGGCCAAAAGGGGCGTATTGGTTATAAAACTTTGACAGGCCAAAAAATAGAAAAAAATGAAAGAATTTAAAAATTTAGTAGAAACAATACATCATTTTGGGTCAAGAACTAGTGAATGGGGAGATAAAATGAGGTTGTGTTGGGACAATCTCGAGCTGTGCTCAGACGGACTCGAAAATACCATATCTTGAACCTCAAAAATTCCAATGAACATAATAGAGAAAGAATTTTAATTTTCTGAGGTTGTTTGGTATTTTTTCTAAATATTTTATTCTAGTAGGTGAATAGTGCCTTAAAGTCAACAGAGAAATTTTACTTGAAATTTTATGTGGACCTTAATGACAGTAATCAAGGATTTTTAAAATTGAAATGAGTATTTTTAGAGGCCTAGAGAAATTTCTATGAATTTTTGAAGTTTAAAAGAAAATAGGGAGAAAATAGACCTTTAGATTACAACGTGTCGCGATCTGAGCCATCCACCTACCCTTATATAAAGGCCCACACATGTGAGGGGGTTACATGTATGGAACCATCATCTTCTCCCTTATTTTTCTTCAAAAAACAATGCCATCTTCTCTCTCCTTCCATCACCAAAAATCATTAAAAAAAGATATGAATTAGACCCTCTATGATCCATGGAGTCTAATTCAAGTGAGAAATTTAGAGAATTTGGATTGTACAAAGAGATATTTAACCTTAGTGAATAGTGACAAATTCTAGTGTAAGTGTTTTTATTTCATTTTTCATTTTTGTTTTAGGTAGCCAAAGGTATTTTAAGAGATTCTATGGCTTATAGATTTCCAATTAGAGTTATATAAAATTTTTGAGGATTTTTCTAAGTGAGAAATTGTGTATGTTAGGGCATAAAGAGAACCTTAAAGGAGAGCATCAAACTAGGCCTTAAAGTGGTGGAGAAAAGTGTGTTTTCACACCCTTAGGTATGTGGCATAGACTCAATTTATGTATGTCATGTGATTTGGCATGATTTTACATGTGTATATATGTATAGAAATGTAACTTGGTAGTGTTAGGCAGGATATTGAAGTGAATTAGTAAGGTGATTATGTTAATGAGGTAAAAATAGCCTTGTATGCATGAATTGGATGGAAGAAACTAAGTGAATGTGTGTGGGTGATGTATAGCTAAAATGTTTGAGTATGTTGGCATGGTATCTATGTTTACTTATATGACATGTTAAGCATAGCATTGACATGTAAATGAGGTGTATAAATGGTGCTAAGAATGTGAATAATAATAAAGAGAAGTATAAAATGTTAGCATGTAAAAATGGTGACCTAAGTTGGGATGTAATGGTAACATGAGGAATGGTATATTAAATGGTGTTTATATGTACACTTATGTTAGCAACATAAGAAGGAATGGAATAATAATGAGTATGTGATGCAATGATTGAAGAAATACAGAAGTGATGGTGATATGCTCTGAGATATAGATTGCTTAATTTTGAAAAATGAATAAATGAATAGTAACCTACTAGTAAAATGACCAAAAGAATAATGATTTTTTGACAAAAAACTAAAAGTGTAAACTTTTATGAAATTTCATGAAAAATGGAATTTAATGTTATGATTGACATGAAATATAGTGAAAAGTAGATATAGATGATATAATTACATCAGGAATAGTGACTTGGCCCATCTGTTAGACACCTACCGAATG